>CAUYPK010001581.1:0-162396 GCA_963574355.1 Loris lydekkerianus
CCCACCGCCTCTCCCGCTCCTCCGACGCCTCTCCACCGGCTCTCCCGCACCGCGGACTCCACTCCATCTGCTCTCCCTCTCCCCCGACTCTTGTCCACCTGCTCTCCCTCTCCAGCGACTCCTCTCCACCTGCTCTCCCTCTCCGCCAACTCCTCTCCACCTGCTCTCCCTTTCCACCGACTCCTCTCCACCTGCTCTCCCTCTCCGCCAACTCCTCTCCACCTGCTCTCCCTCTCCGCCGACTCCTCTCCATCTGCTCTCCATCTCCACCGACTCTTTTCCACCTGCTCTCCCTCTCTGCTGACTCCTCTCCACCTGCTCTCCCTCTTCGCCAACTCCTCTCCACCTGCTCTCCCTCTCCGCCAACTCCTCTCAGCCTGCTCTCCCTCTCCACATGCTCTCCCTCTCCGCTGACTCCTCTCCGCCTGCTCTCCCTCTCTGCTGACTCCTCTCTGCCTGGGCTTTCTGAGTCTGACTCAGATGTCTGTCAGGCTGCTTTCAGAATCCTTTGTTGTGGCTTCCTGCCATTGCCTCCTCAAATCCTCACCTCACTTTATGCTAGTTATTTTAAGTGTGACTCCTTCCTAACCAAAACAGGAAGTTATCCCTGAAGGAAAATCAAGTGCTTTTGATCCTTTCACCATTTTGTTTTTTGGACTGGTCTTCACTAAATCTGATGCATATCTATTCTCTTGTCTACTGTGATGAATGCATTTCTTATAGTCGTGGAAAATGCTGTATGTGATAGAAGGCACCTTCTGTGCTCTGTGTAACTTACTGCTAAATCCCTGTCTTTGTCTTCTTGGAGCAGCCTTCTAATTGTTACAGGATCTGTCTCTTTGTCTTTAGGATTTTATATTAGTTGTCTGTTACTGTCTTACAAGTTACTTCCAAATTTAGTGGATCAAAGCATTTAACAAACATTTATTATCCCAGTTTCTATGTGTCAGGAAACTTGAAGCAGCTCAAATGAATAGTAGTTCTAGCCCAAGACCTCTCATGGGGGTTACAGTCAAGTTGCCAGCCGGCCAAAAGCTCAACTCAGAAGAATCTGACCTCACTCACATGGTTGTTAGCTGACCACAGTTCCTCATTGCTGGCCAGAGGCATTAGCTTCTGACCACATGTGCATCTCCTAGGACTCAGGACATGGCAGCTGGCCTCTCACAAAAGGAATGATGTGAGAGAATGGGAGAGAGGGAGAGACAATGTGGGGTGGAAGCTGCAGTCTTTTGTAACCATCACTATTGCCACGTTCTGTTGCTCACATAGATCAACCCTGGTACGGTGTGACAGGGGATAGGAATGGGATATTTGAAAGCCAAATACCGTCTTGAAGTCTGGCTCCCACAGATTTTTTGGGGCTATTTTAAAGGTTTTTATATGTTTTATTTCTGTTAATACAATCCCCATTTACCAGAGTTGAGTGTATTTAGAGTTCTAAGGGAAACCTGTGGGTTAGTAGAGAATAGTTTTATTACTCTGTTGAGTGGGCCTCTTCTGGAACACCTCTTCAGGAACCTTTCAGAAGCTACTTTGCAGTTAAGTTTTTTTTTAATGTTAGGAGTACAACGATAAGTCTAGTACAGACGGGTACAATGCTGGGCACCTACAGTCCTAGCTACTCGGGAGACTGAGACAGGAAGATGGCTTGAGCCCAAAAGTGAGGCCAGCCTGCACAGCATAGTGAGATGCCATCTGTAAAAAAATGTTTTGGTTTTGGTTTGGGGTTTTTTGAGGTGGAATCTTACTTTGTCACCCTCAGTAGAATGCCGTGACATCCCTGCTCACAACAACCTCAAACTCTTGGGCTCAAGCAATTCTGTTGCCTCAGCCTCCCAAGTAGCTGGGACTACAGGCGCCTGCCACAACACCCAGTAGTTTTAGCTCAGGCTGGTCACGAACCCTTGAACTCCGGCAATCCACCCACCCATCCTCCCAGAGTGCTAGGATTACAGGTATGAGCCACCTGGCCAAAAAAAATTTTTCAATGTTTTGAAAAAGTACAGTACAGTGAATGTGTAAGTCAGTAATGTAGTCACTTATCATCAAGTATTACGTACATAATCGCCAGTGCTGTACTTTTCATAGGACATCTGGTACAGTCAGTTGGTTCCTCAGCATCACCACAGACATGTGAATGGTGCTTGGTGCTGCAGCTTTACAAGTGCTATGCCAACCCCAGGGGGTAGGAATGCTTCAGTTCATTCTGAGCTTGTGGGAATGTGGGCTCACAGTGACTGAGAGGCAGCACTGGACTGCTTTTCCTGTGTACCCGCTTCTAAACTGGGCTCTGGGCAGTGGATTAGAGAGAGCGCTTAACAAATGTGTAGTCTGCTGGAGAAGGTAGATATATAAACAAATAATTCTAAAAGTTAGATAAAATGCTGGTTTTTGAAGTCTGTGGAGGCACTGAACAAATCATTGAGAGCTGTTTCATTATTTATTAAAAATATACTTATAGCTCTTTAAAATTGCTTTTAGTGAATTAAGAGAAAAAGACCATTTGCTTACATCTCTAAATTCATCTGAATGGAAAAATGGAAACAATTTTTGCCTATACTGTTTGTTATTTTCATGATAGAATGGCAATTTATAGATAATTGCCAATAAAATTGAAAAAATGACTCAGTCATAACTTTCATCTATATTTCAATGATTATTATGTAGAAATGTTTAGTAGGTAAACTTGAAAGAAAATGGTTTTGATCATGTTATGATTCTATTGCTGCCCCTTAAATAATGAAGAAAATATTAACAGAAAGAAAAGAAAGAATTTATTCTTAGAACAGCTTTTCTGGGCATTTGATCCATAGATTTCTCCATTATAGCTAGTTCATTTAAAAGAAAAAAAGATGAAAATACACAGCTCCAAATGCGGTGGCAGGCCTGGTCAGTAACTGAGCACACTTCTCTGGCTGGAAAGAGGGTTTTCTGGAAAAGGTTAACCTGAAACTGATAGCACAAATTATACACTTGGAAATATTGAGATTTTTCTGAGTTCGTTTTTTTTTTTTTTTTTTTAGAATCCTTTGTTTTTACCTTTTTGCCTTCCCGTGAGAAGGTTCTCTGATGCATTACATCCATGTTAGTTTAGCTTTGAGACACATGACACCATCTTGTAAAGTAACAAATCCACTTACAATCTCAGCAACTCATCTCACTTTTTAAAGCAGGCCAGTTTAAAAAAAATTTTAGTTTGTATAATTGCAGCCATATATATTTTTCTGTCCCATGCTTAGATAGTAGTCTCAGCTACTTGGGAGGCAGAGGCAGGAGAATCGCTTGAGCCCAGGAGTTTGAGGTTGCTGTGAGCTGTGATGTCACGGTACTCTACCCTGGGTGATAGTTTGCGGCTGTCTCTTAAAAAGAAAAAAAAAAAATTGTGGATTAGCTTTTACCCATCGAGCTTACTTCATCCCGCTACAGTGAAATACAGTATGGTACAGTAATTAGATCTCAGAAAAGCTTGTCACAAAGCACCTCAGCCTAGAGAAACTTGTGGGCTCTGTGTGCACTGGCTAAAGTTTCAGGGTGCTGCTACCTCGCACCTTTAGAACGGAGTAAACTTAGACGGTGGTGCTTTTCTTTCTGTGCATTAATTTGAATTAAGCCGTGAAGCCTACTTGCTTTTTTATTCTGATACCTGCTTATAGCGAGCTGATCATTTGAGTGTTTTCCTACTGTTGGTCCGTATTGCTTAAACACCCTGCAGAAAGAGCAGCAAGCAGAAAATCTCCCGTTTCCACACGCTGCTGAGTAACCCAGCAATTGCTAGACCTTGTGAAACAAATAAATGCTGTAAGAGAAGTTAGAAGGATCAGGGAAGATTTCCTAGAACATGGTTGAGCCAAACTTTGAAAGGTTAAGTTGACTTTATAGAGGTTTGATTATGAGAATATATATAATTCAAGACGTACACCCATGATACAATGTTGCTTGGGGCAGTCTATAAAGGATTTTCTTTTTCATTTTCACAACTGTCCTACAGAGATTTGCTCTGTCAAATAGCCATCAAGTGGCAAAAGATCCAAGCTGTCATATTTTCTGTCTTGTATAACCCCTGATTCAGTCTTAACAGACAGCCCAGTGATGCCTGGCAGGAGGGCAGACCCCTAAGGTCACACGAGGTTACTTAGCGGCACCCAGGATGTCTCCAGGTATTTGTTAGAGTCTAAAATTAGGGTCTACTATTGTTAAATATATTCACTAATCACTTTTGAAAGGAAAAGAGTTAGTGGAAAAATAATTCTTTTAACTTTATGATACAAGAATGGAAGAATCATAGATTTAGAATAGAGCCCAAGTATTTCCTGCATTTTTAAATCCTCTGCTCATTTTAGTTTTCTGGCCACAGATTAGATAATATTTTTCTTTACTCATTCTGGGCTTACAAAGACTAATAGAGACTTACAGAGACTAGCGTGGTGGTTGGAGGGTCGGTTGAGTCCTGCTCCCTCTATGTCTGAAGCCCAAACCAAACGAGCCAACACGGTGACAAAATATCAGCCAACCTAGAGCTCTTAGTCAGGTAAAGAAAATGGCCTGTTATTTCAGGGATTTCAGACCAGGCTTCACATTCTCGTACTCTGGCATTGCTAATTATATTTACTTACTGGAAAATAATAGAGTTGAGTTATATCCTTGCAAAAGAGGCTTTGCTTATATGAGTTCTATCATTTCCAAGTTCATGTTGCCCATCAGAAAATGAGACACATGATCAAGCTTCCCTGAAGAGGAAACTGAAAAGTTGTCACTAGCCCTAAGTTACATTGATCTAACAGAATTGTCCAAAGTCATCTGTTGTATTTGACCCTTCAGTGTCTGGCTTAGAGTCGTTAAGTTACATAGTGCCAGGCACTGTTCTTGAGTTAAGAATGTAATAGTTAACAAGAAGACAGGCAAGGTTACTGCCCTTCTGAAGCTTACACTTCAAGGAAACAGACAATAAACAAGGTCTACTCTTGAGGCTGGGGGAGCAGGACCGCTGGAGCCCAGAGGTGGAGGCTGCAGTGAGCTATGATGACATCACTGCACTCTAGCCCAGGCAAGAGAGTGAACCCCTGTCTCAAAAAGGAAAAAGAGAGGGCGGCGCCTGTGATTCATTGGTTAGGGCACCAGCCCCATATACCGAGGGTGGTGGGTTCGGACCCAGCCCCAGCCCAACTGCAACAAAAAAGTAGCTGGGCGTTGTGGCGGGTATCTATAGTCCTAGCTACTTGGGAGGCTGAGGCAAGAGAATCGCCTAAGCCCAGGAGTTGGAGGTTGCCGTGAGCTGTGTGACACTACAGCACTCTACTGAGGGCGATAAAGTGAGACTCTGTCTCTAAAAAAAAAAAAAAAAAAAAAGAGAGAGAGAGAAAGGAAGGAAGGAGGGAGGGAAGAATCGCAAACACCACCCTTAAGGGGCTCTAAAAACCAGTTCTTCCCCCTGCATTCCACAGATACACAAGGTGAAATCAGTGTTTCTCTCTTAGGTTGCAAAGAGCACATCTTAGAAGATGCAAAGCCTGACTCTATCAACGATGCCACTGACCTGGCCCTGCCACCTGAAATGCCGATTTTGATTGATTTCCACGCTCTGAAAGACATCCTCGGGCCGCCGATGTATGAGATGGAGGTGATCGTTCTTCTTTGCTGCTACTCCCCAGTTTGTTCTTTGAGTTGCTTAATGGATCAAGGGAGAAGTGGAATTGGGTGCTTTCAGAGGGTGACTTTTGTTTCAGTCTTGGAGACTTCTTTTCTGTATGGTATTGCATTTTAGTGCTTAATGTGATGATGTAATCATTGCAGGAAGCCAGAGACCAGCTGTCTCCTCTTCAGAAACCCAGCGTCATTTGATTATCTGCCATTCGATTCCATTTTAAGCCCAGTGTCTTTCACTTTTCTCCTTAGAAAAATTTTATACTGCTCTATGTATTTTGTGTGTGTGTGCAGTGAAGGGCTTGGACGAGGAGGTGGGGGGGTCAGTCTTTAGAACAAACGTAGGACTTCATAGCCCAGTGCCGGCATAGGCCCAGCAGCGTCTTTTAGGAACCTCTTGTTTCATTGTTAATAGTTTCTTTAAGGTTAAATCCAGGGGCAGGTTTTGCCCTATTTTCATCTTTTCTCCCAACTATATACTTCATAGAAGAAGGGCCTGGGACCCAGGACTCACTGGAGGCAGCCAGTGGAAACAGGTATTAGAACATGACTGCATTATGAGATATTTCCCAAGGTGCCGAAAGGAGCTTTTATAGGTCGGTCATTGGAACGTCCGTGTCACACCACTGAAATTAGCTTGACCCTCACCCCTTTTTTGTCAGTTAAAGGAAAAAAATATTTTCAGAAAATAAATCTGATAAATTGTTCAGAAGATAATCTAAAATTTGAAATCATTACTAGCAGACATTGTTTTCCTCATGTTCTTACAATTGAGAAGAGGAAAAATAGTCCCCAAACCATCTTATTTATCTGTGTTCATTCTGAGCTGGTGATGGACACTACGGAGCTGCTCAGTGACTTTTATCTTATTTACACATAACAGTAAATCTGGACTTGAACAATAGAATCTGAGACATTATTTTGGTTATTTGAATTCTTAAGATATCAGGGATTTGAATTTTGAAGTATTGAAAGAACTTGAGTAAAACTTTGTTGGTTAAGTAAACAAAGTCTCCTTTCTCATTCCGAGAGAACCCAGTGATTTTGTGAGTGAAGACGTAAATAGGTTCTGACTCTTGCACATCTGATGGCATTTTGCTCTAGGCTTTTCAGAAAAAGCAGTTCTTTGAATAAATAAAAACAAAAGATAGATGTGTGTTTCTTTTGCATACACCCTTTTCCCAGACGGGAGAGAAGATTATCTTCTGGGTGAAAGAGTTCAACAGCAGTGCTCAGGTTAGCCTTGGAAGCAGGGCTCTCATTTCTGGGCTTTGGGTAAAAGAGTTCAACAGCAGTGCTCAGGTTAGCCTTGGAAGCAGGGCTCCCATTTCTGGGCTTTGGGTGAAAGAGTTCAACATCAGTGCTCAGGTTAGCCTTGGAAGCAGGGCTCCTATCACTGGGGTTTGGCAAAGATTTGAGAGACAAAAGAACAGAAGTGAGGAATTACATAGACACTGTTTAATAGCTTTATTTGTTAGCACTAGAGAAAAACTTGCTTAACTTTCCTTGTATCATCTGATCTACTACATGTGAATACTTTTATCAACATGAGTCTGAAAGGAAGACTCCAGTAGCCATTTTGCCTTTTATAACTAGCAACTTAAAATAGAATATCTGGTATCTGAGAATTGGGAACATTTTGTTCATCTTTTTTACACTTGAAAGAAAGAATTTTATCCTGTAGTCTGGGATTCCTCTCAACCTGTAGTGGTCTGCTGACTATCAGCCCCAAATTACGTAACCACAATCTGCCTCAGCTTTTACCTGTATAAAGTCAAGATTTATGAAACATTTTTCTATTGTCCATGAGGGCCATCAGTGTGGTAAGAACTTTCCATTTTATACACAGGGAAAAAGTATAAAGATACTAAAAGAATTGTACAGTTCACATAAGGTGCAATTAGTAGAGTCAGAGTGCTAACTCAGACCTACTGGCTCCAAGTCCAGTTTCTTCCCACTTTTCTACAATACCCCGTCACACCAAGATAATTCCTGCCTTTTCTTGCTAAAAGAGTGTGGCAGTGATGTGTAGTATTTTAAAAAGGCGTCACATCAGGTTCTCATTCATATCCTCACCCACTGTAGTGCTCTATTTGGACTGGGAGAGGTTGGCTTGATTTATTGGCCATTCTCATGTGCGTTATCTATCAGGTGTCAAGCACCGTGGAAGGCCCGCTCCCAAGTGATGTGTATCATTTAACCCTCAGTCATGGTGCCTGTCCATTAGCAGATGAGGAAACAGGCTTAGAAAGTTTAAATAACTTGAGAAAAGACCCAGTTTATGCCAGAATTGAGATTGGTTCCAGACCTTACTGACTCCAAGCTTGTGTGTTGATTACATCTGAGCAAGTCCCCTTCCCAGATGAACTTGGACCAGACAAGGCTGTCCACTGTCACCTCTTCCATTCAATAAAGTGCTGGAAGTCCTGGCCAGAGCAGTCAAGCAAGAAAACCAGGGGTGTCCAAATGGGGAGGTAAGAGGTCAAACTGTTGCCATTTGATGAAGATAAAATCTGGTATCTAGAAAATCCCAAGATTCAAACTAAGAGACTCCTGGAATTGATAAATAAATTTTGCAAAGTCTCAGGCTACAAAATCAGTGTACACAAATCAACACCATCAGTGGTCAAGCTGAGAATCAAAGCACAATAACTTTGAGAGTAGCAACAAAGAAAAGAAAACATCTGTGAATATACTTAACAAAAGAGATGAAAGACTTCAATAGCAAAAATTAATGGAACGCTGAAGAAAGAAACTGCAGAGGATATAAACAGATGGGAAAATACATCATGCATATGGATCAGCAGAATCAGCATTGTTAACAATGTACTGCTGTCTGTACTGCCCAAAGTGATCTATAGATGCAAGCAATCCCATTAAAATATCAACACCATTTTTCACAGGTCTAGAAAATATAGTTCTATCCTTCATATGGAACCAGAAAAGACCCTGAATAGCCATCGCAACCTTACGTGATAAGAACAAATCAGCAGGCATCACCAAAACAGCATGGTACTGGCCCAAAAGCAGACCAGAGATCAGAACAGAGAACCTGAGATAAAGCCTCACATCCTCCTATTCCCATCTGATTTTTGACAAAGCATATTAAAACATATACTAGGGGAAAAAATCCCTATTCAACAGACAATGCTGGGAAAACTGGATAGCCACATGTAAAAGACTGAAACTTTTTCAGTGAGGTGAGAGGACTTGCCCCTCTCACCACTCACAAAAATTAACTCACGATGGGTAAAAGACTTACGCCTAAGGCAGGAAACTGTAATAAGTCTAGAACAGTGGTTCTCAGCCTTCCTAATGCTGCAGTGTATTTTCATTGTTACAAAGGGGTCACGACCCACAGGTTGAGAACCACTAGTCTAGAAGAAAATGCTGGAAAAACTCTTACAGATAACAGTCCAGTGAAAGAATTTATGAAGAAGACCCCAAAAGAAACCACAGCAACAATAAAGATAAATGGGACCTGATCAAATTAAAAAGGTTTTGCATAGCCAGGGACATACTCAGTAAACAGACAAGCTACAGAGTGGGAGGAACTTATTTGCATGCTACACATCCAGTAAAGGGCTGACAACCCAAATCTACAAAGAACTTGAAATCAGTAAGGAGAAAAATCAAACAACCCCAATAAAAGGTGAATAAAGACATAAATAGAAACTTCTCAAATGAAGATAATCTAATGGCCAACAAATACATGAAAAAATGCTCAGTACCTTTAATCATTAGGGAAATGCAAATCAAAATCACAATGAGGCATCACCTAACTACAGTGAGACTGGCTCTTAGCAAAAGTCCCAAACAAGTGCTGTGTGGATGCAGAAAGAAAGGAAGACTTACACACTCACTGTTGGGGGACTGCGAGCTAGGACAGCCTCCATGGAAAGCAGCATGGAGACGCCTCAGAGAACTGAAAGTAGACCTGCCATGTGCCCCACCAATCCCCTAGTAGGCATTTACCCAAAAGAAAAGAAGACATTTTATCAAAAAGACATGTGCACTCAAATGTTTATACCAGCGCAGTTCACATTGCAAAGATGTGGAAACAACCCAAGTGCCCATCAGTGCATGACAGGATTAACAGGTGTGGTGAATGTACACCATGGAGTACTTCTCAGCCATGAAAAGGAAAGTAGTGACCTAGTCTCTTTTGTAACAACCTGGGTGGGACTGGAGACCGTTTTTCTAAGTCAGCTACTGCAAGAATGGAGAAACAAAGACCATAGTACTCCAGGCTAAATGAGAACTAGGTGATTAGCACTTAGAGGCCAGCCAAGTTCAAGGACTCAGGCTAGAAGTGCTGCATACCTCACTGCTGAATATCGCTCTGGTAGCCAGATGGCCCAGGCAGTACTTCGAAAATGCCCCAAGGACAGTAAATTACTTCTCCATCCCACTCCACTTAAACATGCTGGACACAGCCTGTCTTTGTGGTGTATGCGTCTGTTGAAGACAGCACTGCTAGTGCACCCTCAGTCTGGCCAAGGCCTCATCGGGAATCGCTTGTGCCAAGGAAAGGCCCTACTGCAAGGCTCAGAAAGCAGCTGGTTGTCAGCAGTACAAACAGCAGGCCAGACTTGGACGCTTTAATGCTGCTTAAGAAATGACACTGGTGGCTCAGCACCTGTGGCTCAAGCCACTGAGGCACCAGCCACATGCACCTGAGCTGGCAGGTTCGAATCCAGCCTGGGCCCGCCAAACAGCAATGACGGCTGCAACCAAAATATAGCCAGGCATTGTGGCGGGTGCCTATAGTCCCAGCTCCTTGGGAGATGGAGGCAGGAGAATCGCTTGAGCCCAGGAGTTGGAGGTTGCTGTGAGCTGTGATGCTACGGCACTCTACCCAGGGCGATAGCTTGAGGCTCTGTCTCAAGAAAAACAAAGAAAAGAAAAGAAATGACACTGGTAGACCCCAGCACCTCTCCAAGGGAAACAGAGTCTGCCCTTCCCTTTTCTGAATGAAAAAATTGAATATTGATGAATTCAAGGTTTAGGATCTCTGTTTAAAGGCTTTATAAGGAGGTTGCCAGATGGATGGCTTCTGTGGTGACAGCCCTGGCAGGAGCACGGAAAGCGCTATCTGAGCTATAAAGAAACCAGCTGGTAATGGAAGCGTCACTACAGAACAAACCTGCACACCCACAGCAATTCCACTGCTCAGGTTTGCATTCAGCATTGCACCACGCCTGTCCCTGGAAAGAAGCCCACAGAATTATTCGTGCCCCATTCCTTGGCCCTTCTTGTTAAGACTCTACACAGCCTCTCCTGTGACTCCTGAACCGTCTCCTCAGACAGGGACCTCTGCCTCTTTAAAGACATAAGCACTTTGTAGATACCAGGTACCTCCCCACACTGGAGGGTCATCAGTTTCGCCTTTGTCCGGTGACCTTAAGGCAGCCAGTCAGTTCCAGGAGGTGCTCATTTTTATGTCCCTATGATCTGTAATAGACCTGGCTCAGGATAATTGGTAAAGGACTTTTGAATGAATATAAAATTTTGCTTCCTCTGATGGGTCCTTCAATGTTGATACTTGGAATAGTGACAAAGAGTTGTGCATATTCACTGTCTTGTTTTCTTTTGTTTTGTTTTGTTTTTGAGAAAGAGTCTCACTTTGTAGAATGCTGTGGGATCATAGCTCACAGCAACCTCAAACTCTTGCTCCTGCCTCAGCCTCCCAAGTAGGTGGAACTACAGGGGCCCTACACACTCCGCTATTTTTAGAGACAGGGTCTCACTCTTGCTCAGGCTGGTCTTGAACTCCTGAGCTCAGGGCAAGCCACCTGCCCTGGCCTCCCCGAGTGTGGGATTACAGGCATGAGCCACTGTGCCCGGCCTCATATTCACTATATTTAGTTGATCAGGAGGGAAGAGCATGGCTCTGCGCCCGTAGCTTAGTGGTTATGGCACCAGCCACATATACCAAGGCACATGAGTTCAGAAGTCCAGGCCAGCTAAACAGTGACAACTGCCAAAAAAAAAAAAAAAAAAAAATAGCCAGGCGTTGTGGCTGGTGCCTGTAGTCCCAGCTAGAGAGGGTGAGGCAAGAGAATCTCTTAAGCCTAAAAGTCTGAGGTTGAT
The DNA here is from genome assembly GCA_963574355.1 of Loris lydekkerianus. NCBI lineage: Eukaryota > Metazoa > Chordata > Mammalia > Primates > Lorisidae > Loris > Loris lydekkerianus. Next base: position 11,737 of record CAUYPK010001581.1, read on the forward strand.
GTGAGCTGTCACGCCACAGCACTCTACCAAAGGCGACATCGTGAGACTCGGTCTCAAAAGAGAAAAAAATAAGGAATGCAACCATACATTTAAGACATATTCTATACTAATTAGGTTTTTCCTTAAATATTTGAAATACTGTCTCAATCTGCATGTTTACCTTATTGATAGAATTTTTACAAAAGAAATTGGCCATTTCTTTGAAGGAGATTTAACAGGTAAGGATATTGGAGCACAATAATAGGACAAGTGGAAAATGGAACAAAAATGAGCATGATGTGCATATGTGCCACCTTGACGTCTGGATGAGCGTGAGGTGCACGTGCGCCGCCTTGACATCAGAATCAGCATGATGTGCACATGCACCGCCAGGACGTCAGAATCAGCATGATGTACACATGTGCCACCTTTACGTCAGAATGAGCGTGAGGTGCACGTGCGCCGTCTTGACATAAAGACGTTCTAAGCTTCAAGCCTGGGCTTGTCCCAGCTGATAGAATTGATGATAACGCAAACCAGTAATGGGAATAGAAGCTGATAGGAAAATGCTGGTGGATAAACATTGTTTTGAAATTATATTGAGTGACTCATTTTCTACAAAACACAAATTGTTCTGTCTAAAGGGATTAAGATGGCAGGAAAACTGCATTCAGAAGCAAGAAAGCAGCACATATCTTACCCTTTAAATTCATGTAGACTTGGACGCCCTCATGTCTGAAGGAGAAACACGGAAACTAAAAGCTTGATCGCTGAAGTCTCACAGCACATGGCTCCAAGTCTAAGAATTAAAGGTCCTTTATTTCTCATCAGATAAGTATTAGCCTTGATCGCCTTCATAGTAACTTCAGTTCTCCCACATAGGTATGGTGATGTTATACAGACTTACCATTAGTCTCAACTTCAAGATAATACTAGAACACTTACCATCAAGTTAGATAGTAATTGTGAGCTTAGATGCTTTTGGTTTGGCCATTTGCAGTTACTTAACACACCCTTTCCAGTTAACAGTTTGCCAGTTACTTCCACACACACTAGTAAGGCTCCCCAGTAGGTGAGGAGTGTTAGAAAACTGGCTTGGTTTCCTGAAGCACATGCTTCTTTGGGGTACTTTGGTAGGTATTATTTTGACAGAGTATTGAAGATTAAAATGTAAGAAAAGGATTATTCATGGTATAGCTAACACAGTTATATCAAATGACTTTGTGTTAAACAGGAATCAATATATTGATTCCTGGTATAGTGATCAGGAAGATAGATAGATAGATACTTATCAGGATAAGTCTTTAGAATTAGTTTACCTGGCCCTAGAAAAGGAGTCAAATAGTTTTAAAAAGAGGGGGGATTAGAGCCAGGTGTGATGGTATTTGCCTGTAGTCCCAGCTACTGGGGAGGTTGAGACAGGAGGATCACTTGAGGCCAGGAGTTTGAGGTTGGCATGGGCAGCATAGCAAGACCCTACCTCAAAAACAAATAAGCAAAAACAGGAGTCCCTTGCAAATTCTCAAACTAAATGTCCAGATATAGAGAATTGACTTTATATTTTAAGAAAAACCACCTTGTGAACAGTTTTATGAATACAGTAAAACCTCCCTAAGTTGACCTGATTTTCATAGACTGGACGTGCCCCCCACACACACACACACACATATCAGCACAACAGGTGTCGTTTCTTAAGTTGACTACCTCCCCTCCATGTATTGACCAGTTTATTACAGTCCCTTGTGGTGATCAGCTCATAGGGGCTCTACTGTAGTTTTTATTTTTCTTGTTTAGTGTGGGTTTTTTTATATTGATATTTTTGTCTTTCTCCTGAATCAATACAGAACAGAGCAAGTGTCAAAGCTGGAGGGACCATGGTCCGTGGTATGTGCTGATCAGCTCAGTGGGTGCTGGAGTTTGGCTTGCCACGTCTCCAAGTATTTTGTACAGACATTTATGTTTACTGCTGCAAATAAGCATCAGCTTCGATGGATGCCACATGTAATTTTGGAATAAATTCTAAAATCAGGATTTTCACTATCCAAGCCCCTTGGAAAAGGAATAAGCATTAGCAACCCAGCCCTGCAACTAGAAGCTAAGGCTGCAGACTACTTTTCCTCAGTGAGAAAGTAACCTCTCAGTAGAAAAATCTCATATTTGAATTTTTGCTTGGCTGATACATTTTTGCTTAGTTTCTCTGACGTGAATAACTTCTATAAGATAGGAAATTTAGAAGTTCAAAGGGAGCAGTGAAAGTTAACATAACTGTTTTTCAACTGTTTTTTTCTTACGTGCTTTTGTGACTTGATGTGTGACCTCTGTGGCTCACTGCCTAGGCCCAGAACCTCGGTGGTTGGCATGTTCAGTGTAAAGTGGCAGCCAGGCCACGGCAGGACAGTGTCCCTTCTATCCATGGAAAGAATCTGAGACTCCGTTAAGTAGCATTTTATCCTATCTGCAGCAGTAACTAGGAACTGGAAGCTAGGGTTTGTGATAAATCTCTTCACATTCAATCTCTGCACCTCACACTTCTTAACGATATACTAAGAAGAGAATTTCTGCTTTCTGAAACAAATTCATGGTCACCTAAGATGAAGTTAGGTTCTGGAGTATGTATAAATATGCAGCTTAATAAAAATGCTTAAACTGATAAAACTATTGGGTTTATTCCTTGAAAACTAGGGCATGTGTAACTAGGTCTAACTTTAAGCAATCAAAGTTCTCACACATACTTTAAGATAAAAGTTGCTTCTGATAAATGCTAAAGAGAAGTTTAAATATTTCTTCAGGCAGAAAGCCAGATGGCAAATAGGACTGAGAATCCTGTCAGGTAGTAGGACACGGAGGTAAAGGCAGCCTGCCGCCCAGAGGGTCATCAGTCAGCCTGAGAAGGCCGACCTCGGGCCGACCTCTAATGATTCTCCTCTTTTTCTTCAAGGTATCTCAGCGTTTGAGTCAACCTGGGGTGGCAATAGGATTGGCTTGGACGCCCTTAGGTGGAGAGATCATGTTTGTGGAAGCAAGTCGAATGGACGGAGAAGGCCAGCTGACACTGACTGGCCAGCTGGGGGATGTCATGAAGGAGTCTGCCCACCTTGCCATCAGCTGGCTGCGCAGCAATGCGAAGAAGTACCAGCTGACCAATGGTGTGTGAGGCCCGGGCTGCGTCCTAGGAGCAGCTCCCAGTTCTGTCACAAAGATTAGGATCGGCCAAGGGCACTGGCTCACGCCTGTAATCCCAGCACTCTGGGAGAGCAGGATGGGTGGATTGCTTGAGCTCACGAGTTCGAGACCAGCCGGAGCCGGGCGTTGTGGTGGAGGCCTGTAGTCCCAGCTACTCGGGAGGCTGAGGCAAAAGGATCGTTTCAGCCCAAGAGTTTGAGGTTGCTGTGAGCTGTGATGATGCCATGGCATTCTAACAAGTGCAACAAAGTGAGACTCTGTCTCAAAAAAAAAAAAAAAAAAAAAGATTAAGATCACCTCCAAATTATCAGTTACATTACTCAGTAAAGTCTAAACCTTTGTTTTTGAACCCCTGTAGAAATTTTAGTTCCCATTTTTCTGTTTTGTTCTCAACCTTCAATAGGACAAAACTTCTCTTCCAGACCCTCACTCTGTACCATCCCATTAATATTTTGAAGCATTCATTTACCCAAAACATTGATTTTATTCTGATTTTATTTTTTTAGGAGGAAAAAAATGGGTTTAGTTTTCCTACATTAAAGTCCTTTTCTCCTTTTTAAAGCTTTTGGAAGTTTTGATCTTCTTGACAACACAGACATCCATCTGCACTTTCCAGCTGGAGCTGTCATGAAAGATGGACCATCTGCTGGAGTTACCATAGTAACCTGTCTCGCCTCACTTTTTAGTGGGCGGCTGGTACGTTCAGATGTAGCCATGACTGGAGAAATTACACTAAGAGGCCTTGTTCTTCCAGTAAGTATTAAACAACTGATTTACATGGTTTTCAATTTTTATTTAATTTTTTAAAATTAATATTTTAAAACGTACGTTAATAGAGGTTTGTCTTCTTTATTTGAAAACCCTAGTTTTAAATATATATTAAATTTTTATACCTGTAACTAACATATATCTTAAAATTTTGACAAAAGAAAAACTGATAATTTTGCCATTTTCCCTATTAAGATGTGCTAAAGGAAAAATATACCAGTATGGTCATCAGAAATATCAGCAGTTTAAGGCCAAGCACAGTGGCTCACACCTGTAATCCCAGCACTCTGGGAGACCAACGTGAGTAGATTGCTCAAGCTGAGGAGTTCAAGACCAGCCTGAGCAAGAGCAAGACTCCATCTCTACTAAAAAAGAGAAAAACTAGCCATGCGTGGTGGCAGGCACCTGTTGTCCCAGTTATTTGGGAGGCTGAGGCAAGAGGATTACCTGAGCCCAAGTGTTTGAGGTTGTTGTGAGCTATGATGCCACGGCACTCTACCTAGGGCACCAGAGTGAGACTATGTCTCACAAAAAAGAAAAAAAAAAAAGGAATATCAGCAGTTCAAGAAAATTTGAGGCCTTGTTCTAGTTAACAAATTGTTAAATCTGTAGCATATGTGTAAAATACAATAGTAGCTCTTTTTATTTCTTTGAGACCTCCTATTCTACAGAAAAGTTAGATTACTAGATTTGATAGGTTTATAGAAAAACAATTGGCACACGGCTTGGCACATGTGGCTCAAGTGGCTAAGGTGCCAGCCACATACACCTGAGCTGGCGGGTTCGAATACAGCCTGGACCTGCCAAACAACAATGATGGCTGCAACAAAAAAATAGCAGGGCGTTGTGGCAGGTGCCTGTAATCCCGGCTATTTGGGAGGTGGAAGCAGCAGAATCGCTTGAGCCCAGGAGTTGGAGGTTGCTGTGAGCTGTGGTACCACGGCACTCTACCCAGGGCAACAGCTTGAGGCTCTGTCTCAAAAAAAAAAAAAAAAGAAAAGAAAAACAATTGGTATGGAATAGAAACTGTAATAATGATTAAACATATCTAATTGCTAAATTTTGAAAAAATTCTATATTGTGGGGCTTGGTTCCAGTCCATATCCTAAACTGCTTATAAAAACACTGTGTTAAAATGCACAGAATTTGAGAAAGTATTTGGGGTATTAAGTCATTAAGTACCAGTAGCAGTCTATAACAAAATTTTGACATGTTCACAGCAAAATGAGAAATAGAATGTGTTTTATTCTGAGAAAATCCATATTTTATGAGTTAATAGTAAAAGTAAATCATAGAATTGCAAACTAAGATCACTAAAACTGCTTTTCCCAGTGTTTAATTGAATGCATCCATTAAGTTAGAAGGTCGTATTCTGAACTCCATTTATTATATTTGTAGATCCATACTTAAAAAGAATGGCTGATCACTTTTCTTCACCTTACCCAGGAACATTTCAAGTGGCAGTAGTGGCTCCTAGCTGTGCTACTAAAAAGAAATGAGGGGTGGTTTATTTACCATAAACCCTAATAAAGGAAATAAATTCTAACACCTAAAAATGACTGGGGTTGTTAGCTACACAGTTCAGAGCATTTCTGGGGAGACAGGAGAGTTGTGGCTCATGAAACAGAACTAGGGAAAGAGACACGAAGCAAGCAGGGGCGTGGGAAAGATTGCTAAGGCAGAAGGTGTCATTGAAGAACAGAGGGTAAGCAAGGCTTTGGATTTAAAAGTCTGGTTTTAGAATTGGGCAAAGAATTACTCAGAAAAAATTACAGTGCAAAAATAATCTGAGCTCAGGGCCTGTAGTTCAGTGGGCAGGGCACCAGCCCCACATACCGAGGGTGGCGGGTTCAAACCCAACCCCGGCCAAACTGCAACAAAAAAATAGCCGAGCGTTGTGGCGGGCACCTTTAGTCCCAGCTACTTGGGAGACTGAGGCAAGAGGATCACCTAAGCCCAGGAGTTGGAGGATGCTGTGAGCTGTGTGACACCACGGCACTCTACCGAGGGCAATAGAGTGAGACTGTCTCTACCAAAAAAGAAGAAGAAGAAATAATGGGCCTTTTTTTTTTTTTTTTTTTTTTTTTTTTTTTTTTTGGTAGAGAAAGAGTCTCACTCTATCGCCCTCCGTAGAGTGCCGTGGTGTCACACAGCTCAGCAACCTCCCAACTCCTGGGCTTAAGCGATTCTCTTGCCTCAGCCTCCAGAGTAGCTGAGGCTACAGGCGCCCACCAAAATGCCCGGCTATTGTTTTGTTGCAGTTTGGCCGGGCCCGGTTTGAACCCACCACCCTCAGAATATGGTGCCAGCGCCCTACCCACTGCGCCACAGGCACTGCCCAAATAATGGGACATTTCTTAGAATTTAAAGTATCTTCAGATTGGCAAGACTTACACCAACCAGGAAAAAGTTTTCGTTCTCTTGATCTCGGTCACCAAGGAGAAAGCTTCCTCGTCAATGACACCAGCTGTGTAGCACCTTCAAAAGTGCGAGGGAAAACCACTTTAAATACAGTTTTGTACACACAGCTTTACTGTCTGTCAAGTGAGACAGTTAAACCACCTGCAGGGATTTAGTGTGTCTTCCATTCTTCCTGAGCAAGGCAGGTTGAAGATGCACTTGAGCATGTGAAGAAGAAAATGGCGAGAGGGTGTCAGAGGGACAGGATGATGGTTGTGCCAGAAGGCCGAGGGAGCAGCCGGTCTGGACTGGACCTGAGGGCTCCCAGAGAGCTGTCTCCAGGGTCACGTATTCCACAGGGAAGACGTTACAGCTGTATTTGTTATCTATTGCCACATAACACATTACCCCAAACAAGAATATTTATTCTCAAAGTTTCTGTGGGTCAGGAATTCAGGAGAGGTTTAGCAAGGTTCTTCTGGCCCAGGGGTTTCTCATCTCACAGTCCAGATAAAAGCCAGGTTGCATTCATCTAAAGGTTGCCTGGGACTGGAAGAGCTGCTTCCAAGGTGGTTCACTCACACGACTGGCAAATAGGTCCTGGTTGTGGCAGGAGGCCCAGTTTCTTACCTTTTGGACTTATCTGAGACCTCAAACATGGTGACTGGCTACCCCCAGGCAAGTGATTCAAGACCTCTTGTTTTTTTAGTTAATCTTGAAAGTCATATTCTATTTTTTTTTCTCCCAAGAGACCAGAATGGAGAGGTATCACTATATTGCAGACACTGAGGCTCAAACTCCTGTTCTTGAGCTTAAGTGATCCTCCAGCCTCAGCCTCCCAAGTAGCTGGGACTGCAGGTGTGTGCACTGTCCCAGGCCACACTTTCTATAATCAAGTCACAAAGTCTGGCCCATGCTTAAGAGGAGGGGCCCCACAAAAGAGGACTCCACTTCTTGAAGGGACAATTGTAGACATATTTTAAAAACTCAAGCTTAGATATGTTTTCTTAAGTGGCACACAGGTCATGGCTTCAACCCTGTAGAGAAGGAAATAATCCCGGCACACAGCTCAGTCTCTGTAGGAACCGGTCAAAACAGTGTGATGCTTTATCAGAATCAGCCTAAGCACAGATTATTGTGATTATAGGAGGGAATATAAATGTTAACTCTGACAGTATTTTAAAAAGGAATCACTGGCAGAAGTATTCACACTTATCACAAATGTGAAATTCCCTCCCTTTAAAACGATTTAATGTAATGCTAATTGAAACATTAAAAATTTGAGGTTATTATTAACCTTTGTAGTGTCTTTTCTAGCTCATACTGTAATAAAATGGAAAATGGTTTGGCTGTTTTAAAATAGTGGTGGTTGAGGGCGGCGCCTGTGGCTCAAAGGGGTGGGGCGCTGGCCCCATATGCCGGGGGTGGCAGGTTCAGACCCAGCCCCGGCAAAAAACTGCAAAAAACAAACAACAAAAAAAATCGTGGTGGTTGAATACAAGGTGGGTTGGGGTTTCTTTCAACTTAAGGGTGATCATTAACGTCAAACCCCCCTTCTCTCCTTTAGGTGGGTGGAATCAAAGACAAAGTTTTGGCAGCACACAGAGCAGGGCTGAAGCGGGTCATCATTCCTCGGAGAAATGAGAAAGATCTGGAGGGGATCCCCAGCAATGTGCGACAGGATTTAAGTTTCGTCACAGCAGGCTGCCTGGATGAAGTTCTCAATGCAGCTTTTGATGGTGGCTTTACCGTCAAGACCGGACCTGGTCTCTTAAATAGCAAACTGTAGGCCCAAACCTCAACTTTTTAGAATTTTAAGTTTCAAAGTGCCTAAAGGTACTGACAAGGTGGATTTTATCCACACCAGTAGGGTGTGCAGAACGTGCCTGCTTTATAAACACAATCGCAGCAGTGCTGAGCCTCACTCAGGCAGTAGCTAGTGTGTTACAGAAATATGTTGATTGAATAAATTGATAAAAATTGAATTCTTGTCTTCAGTGGGACCATTACTATCCCTGGGAAGCCACAGAGCAGTGGTTTTCAGTGCAGTCACCAGGATGGCATCATGTTACCTGGAACTTGTCAGAAATGTAAATGCACAGGCCCCATTGCAGACCACCTGAATCAAACTCGGGGGGGTGGAAAGTGGAGCAGGTATCTGTGTTTTAAAAAACCTTGATGCACAGTCAAGTTCAAGAACTTGAAGGGACCATTGTAGACATGTTTTAAAACCAAGAGCCTAAATAGCTGAGAATGTATTTTCTTTTTTTTTTTTTTTTTTTTCTGAGAGTCTTACTGTCACCCTGGGTAGAGTGCCATGGTGTCACAGCTCATAGCAACCTCAAACTCTTGAGCTCAGAGCAGTTCTCTTGCCTAAGCCTCCCTGGTAGCTGGGACTACATGTGCATGTCACAGCACTTAGCTATTTTTTTAGAGACTGGGTCTCACTCTTGCTCGGGCTGGGAGCAACTCGTGAGCTCAAGCAATCCACCCCCTTGGTTTCTCAGAGTGCTGGGATTATAGGCATGAGCCACTGCGCCCAGCACATGGGTTTCAATTTGTAGTAGAGAAATAATCTGGCACACAAAGCTCTGTGAGAGCTATAATGTAATACTTTATCGCAATCAACCTAAAGACATGCTGGTCTAGAGTGCCCAACCTTTTTTCTTTGCTACACATTGGGAGAATAATTGTTTTGGGCCACACATTAAATACACAAATGTGGGTAGTGCCTGTACTCAGTGGGTAGGGCATAAGGCCCATATACAGAGGGTGGTGGGTTCAAACCTGGCTCCAGCCAGACTGCAACAAAAAAAACAGCCAGGCGTTGTGGCGGGTGCCTGTAGTCTACTCTGGAGGCTGAGGCAAGAGAATCACTTAAGCCCAAGAGCTGGAGGTTGCTGTGAGCTGTGATGTCACAGCACTCTACCCAGGGGGACAGCTTGAGGCTCTGTCTCAAAAAAATAAAATAGCCGAGTATTGTGGCGGTTGTCTGTAATCCCAGCTACTTGGGAGGCTGAGGCAAGAGAATCGCCTAAGCCCAAGAGCTGGAGGTTGCTGTGAGCTGTGACGCCAGGGCACTCTACCGAGGGCGACAAAATAAGACTCTGTCTCTAAAAAATTAAATTAAATTAAAAATTAAAAAAAAGATAAATGGGCAAAAAATAAAGCCAAATATTTGTCCTTGTGGAAAATACTGGAATTCCGTGAGCCTAGGATGAGACTTACACATCCCTTCTACTGAGGGAAGTAGCTTTCAGCATTGGGCTTGTATCTGCCAATGGCATTGCTAACACACATCACAGAAATACACCAGCACAAGTCTCAGAGACTGGGCTCTTCTGCAGGAATGGGCAAGCATCCATCCTGGGACTGTACCTAAGCTACCTGCCTTCTGCTTCTTGCTGGTAGACCCCCAGCCTATTCCCTTCTCACTCAGTCCACACTGAGTAAGTATGAAGTCAGGCTCTTCTGCTTACTAGCTAGGTAAACTTCTTGTATCTTTTTCCTCATCTGTGAAATGCCAATAATGGTACCTGATTGTTACTGTGGAGATTAAGTTAGAATGCAATCTAAAATAATAGCAATTTCTAATTATTATTCTAGCCAGCTTCCAGTGGACTTCAGAATCTTATGATGCAAAATATATATAAGAACAGATAGGAGGCTGGGCTCGGCAGCTCACGCCTATAATCCTAGCACTCCAGGAGGCCAAGGCTGGTGGATCGCCTGAGCTCACAGGTTGGAGACCAGCCTCAGCCAGAACGAGACCTCGTCTCTAAAAATAGCGAGGCATTGTGGTGGGCACCTTTAGTCCCAACTACTTGAGAGGCTGAAGCAAGAGAATCACTTGAGCCCTAAACTTTGAGGTTGCTGTGAACTAAAGTCATAGCACTCTGCTGAGGGTGACAAAACGAGACTCTCAAAAAAAACAAACAGATAAAGGTATTTGGGGATGTCCTGGATGAAAATGAGGTCTGCAAGTTACCCAAAACACTGTATTACTTGCTGATCTGTGAAGGTGTTCTGGAAAGAAAAGTCCAGTCCAAGGACAAGTTACAGCAGAACTTCACAGAAAAATCAGGATACAAATACCCTATCATTTCAACTACTATTAATTTTATCATTTGTACATTTTATCATTTCACACGGAAGGAAACGAACTATGACTGTTGAGTTGTTTTCAGCAACCAGAGGGAGCTAATCCTCATCCAAATTGCTCTGCCTCTTAACCACCCTAACAGGGTAGCAACAAAGAACTTTCAGAGCTGGGCCACTCCTGCCTGTAATCCCAGCACTATGGGAAGCCAAGGCAGGTGGATTGCTTGAGCTCAGTAGTCCTAGACCAGCCTGAGCAAGAGAGAGACCCATCTCTACTAATAGAAAAATTAGCTGGTCATCCTGGTAGGTGCCTGTAGTCCCAACTACTCGGGCAGCTGAGGCAGGTGTATCCCTTGAATCCAGGAGTTTGAAGTTGCTGTGAGCTGTGATGCTAGAGCATTCTACCCAGCCAGGTCCTGGGAAAAAAAAAAACAAAAAAATTTTTTTTTCAACTTGTGGTTATCTGTAGTCTTCCCCCAGAGCCTGGACGGTTGTGCTTTGCCTGTTAGCAGGAGGGCATCTCCTGTGGCCTATTAAGAAACCCAGGTGCTTCCCCTGCCATGTGTGACATTTGACAGTATGACCTTTATTTAACTTGTTTTTTAGGGAAGGAAGACATTGGTTGACATCAAAACTCTTCCTTTTTCTCCTATTACTGAGCAAAATATACATAAAATTTATCATTTTTAAGTGTATGATTCAGGCGCACCAATTACATTCACAGTGTTGTCACTGTGAACCCGTGTTTTTAATCACCAACACAAACTAAAACTCTGTATCCATTGAAAAATAACTCCCCACAGGCAGTGCCTGTGGCTCAGTAAGTAGGGCGCCGGCCCTGTATACGGAGGGTGGTGGGTTCAAACCCGGCCCCGGCCAAACTGTAACAACAACAAAAAAATAGCCAGGGAGGCTGTGGCAGGCGCCTGTAGTCCCACCTATTCAGGAGGCTGAGGCAAGAGAATCGCTTATGCCCAAAAGTTGGAGGTTGCTGTGAGCAGTGACACTACAGCATTCTACACAGGGTGACAAAGTGAAACTCTGTCTCTAAAAAAAAAAAAAGAAAGAAAAATAACTCCCAATTCCACCCTCATCCTGACCACATCTGCTGAAGGTAAAGGGCACTTAGTATCTTTCCCTTTACAAGTCACTGAAATGAGGTAAACTTGACTGTTGTTATGGGAGTGGACACAAGGCTACAAAGAAAATATGTAACATGCTTGTCAACTCCCTTTCCAAATTAGCTATAAAGATCAAGTAATTTTTATTTATTGTAATGAAGGTAAAAAAACTCACATTATCTTTGCCAAAATAAGTAGTTGAACTTGGGCCGGCTAATAGTCCTGAAAAAATGGAGGCCAGGCCAGGGGGCTCATGCCTGTAATCCCAGCACCCTGAGACTAAGGAGGCTGGATTGTTTCAGCTCAGGAGTTGGAGACCAGCCTGAGCCAGAGCAAGACCCCATCTCTTCTAAAAATAGAAAAACTGAGGCAAGAGGATCATTTGAGCCTACGAGTTTGAGGTTGCTGTGAGCTATGATAACACCATGGCACTCTAACCAGGGAGACAAAGTGAGATTCTTGTCTTAAAAAAAAAAAAAAAAAAATTGATGATACAGTCATTACCCAACTTGATGATTTAGTCCAGTACTAATGCTCATTTTGTGGCTCCTGCAATGAAAACTGTATTTTATTATAGAAAAAACACACAATACGAAGCCAGTAGATTTAATTCATGCCCACACAGGAGAAAAATTCATTCAATTCAAGTTGGGGGGTGGAGAGTGCTCCCACTGAATGGGCACAGTGTGGGGGTATGTGGCACACCGTGTGGGTACAGGAGATAGCCACAAGAGGGACTCTACCTAATATTCAAATGCTGTGATTTGGTCGTTTATACACTCACATGTTAACCTGAAAAAAAATTTTTTAAAGCACAAAAACAGGCTACTCAGGAGGCTGAGGCAAGAGAATCGCCTAAGCCCAAGAGCTGGAGGTTGCTATGAGCTGTGATGCCACAGCACTCTACCCAGAGCGACAGTGAGACTCTGTCTCCAAAAAAAAAAAAATAGGAAAATATTAAAAGGATCTAAATAGACACAAGCACATCCAGCAAATGGCCATTGAAATTTTTTTTTAAAGTTTTATCAAAGGGACTTTTAATTCTAGGAAAAGTTTAACACAAAAATTCACTGATTTGGAGCACTCAGTATAGTTTGTATTTATTAATGAACTAACAAATAGTTATTCAATGTTTTTAAAATTTATTGGACCCAATAAAAAATAAAATATTTTTAAATACATTGAACTCTTAACATATCGTCAGTACATTTTTAGGCAATAAAAACAAAGCTTTTTGGCTAACTCTTCATCTTACATGGCAGTGCAAGCCTGTTAAACCTTTACAAGGCCAAATATTCTTTCATACAATCATTTATATTAGTACCTGCAAACCAGGTATGTTTTTCAAAATTTAGAAAAGCTTACATATTGTATCTATAATAATAAAATCGATTTATCAAAGAGACTTCATGGAGCTGCATCTGGTTCAGCAAGACCCCTGGGTTAGTGCCGGGCACACCGACAGGCACTGACAGCAGGGGAGCCGTCCTCACTCCCTTAAACAGCAGGCGCCAGGCCTTACACAGGCACCAGGCAGGCACAAGGTAATTAAAAGTTAATAGGTATAGGGTCAGAATTCAACCCAGGCAGTCAGAATCTACAGCCTACTCTGTCAGACACAGAATTTTAGGTGCTTAACAAGAAACTGAAGTTTGTCTGGATGACGACAATGTTTAGGTAAGTTTGAATTTCTTTTGGTAAATAATATAGCTTAAGATCATAAGCACTAAGATACTTAAAAAAAGAAAGGAGGAACATGGCAGGATCTCATTGTCACGCAGGCTGGAGTGCACTGGTGCAGTCACAACTCACTGCAACCTCCAATATCTGAGGCTCAGTCTCCCCAGTAGCTGGAACTACAGGCGTGTACCGTACCACTACACCAGGGTAGTTAATATTTTGTAGAGATGCAGTTTCAAACTCCTGGCCTCAAGCAGTCCTCTTACCTCGGCCTCCCAAAGTGTTGGGATTACAGGTGTGATCCACCTCACCTGACCCATGTAACATTTTGTGTTCTGAACGTGCACATTGGAAGAGGCTGGGGGTGACAGATTCCAGCAGCATGTTCACGCTACAGGTTTCCATGATAATCTGTGCCTGTCTTGTTTAACCTATGCAAATGACCACAGTCCTAACAGCAGCAGCCACAGACTGAGCCCTATGTATAATTTGATCCAAAATTGTAAAACTTTATTTACCAATTCTTCCAGGTAGGAATCCAAATGAATAAAATTCTACCACGAGCAGAGTCCTTGCAGATGTTCCTGAACATGATGAACTCTTAGAGAGGGGAACACTTATTTTAGGTAAGCTAAGAAATACAGGCACTCATGTAAGTTCAAAGTCCACAGAAATGTGGGCCTTAAAAGAAAGTCCTATATCTTGTACCCTCAACGAATCCCCAACAATAAAAAACAAAAAAAAAACACGGGACAGTGCCTGTGGCTCAGGGAGTAGGGCACCAGCCCCATATACCAATGGTGGTGGGTTAGAGCCCGGCCCTGGCCAAACTGCAACAAAAAAATAGCTGTGCGATGTGGCGGGTGCCTGTAGTCCAGCTACTTGGGAGGCTGAAGCAAGAGAATGGCCTAAGCCTAAGGGCTGGAGGTTGCTGTGAGCTGTGACGCCATGGCACTACCAAGGGTGACAAAGCGAGACTCTATAAAAAAAAAAAGGAAGACATATTACAATGAAAATCACTCAAAGCAAAAAGAAAAACTGTTCCCCAATGATAATTACCATATTAATGATTCAACAGGTCAAATTCCAGTTTAAAAGCAAAAGAGCATCATCACCTATACCTACCCTACATACAACTCCCCCCCTCAAAAAAAAAACACCAAAAGGGCAAGGGTAGTAATGGAGAAAATACAACAAAAGCAACTTAAGAACGAGAGTTATACCCTATAAATAAAACTCAAATGGACCAAGAAATGTGCATATAGATCTCACCCCTATAGGCCGAGAATATTAAGATTTAAGAGAAATACAGAGTTAATATTAAAATGTCAATCATTAGTTGTCAGACACACACAAAATTTACTTAGTTAGCAAAACGTGAGGCTAAGGTGAAATGGAAAATTCTTCGTGCTTTTTTTCTTTTTTTTGAGAAAGTCTTCACTCTGTTGTCCCAGGCTAGAGGGCCGTGGCATCAGACTAGCTCACTGCTGGGCTCAAAGTGCTGGGCTCAAGTGGTTCTCCTGCCTCAGCCTCCCGAGGAGCTGGGGCTACAGGCGCCCACAACATCTGACTGATCTTTCCATTTTTAGTAGAAATGGAGTCTCATTCTTGCTCAAACTGATCTTGAACTCCTGAGATCAAGGGATCCTCCTGCCTTGGCCTCTCAGAGTGCTGGGATTACAGGTGTGAGCCGCTGCACCCAACAGGCTTTATTTTTTACTTGTTCTCCTTTTCAAAGGCAACTCTTCTAAACATACTGCTACTCGTACGTGTCCTGTGGAACCTCTCCAGAAAACAATGATATCAAAGTATGATCTCTAAAAAAAGAAAAAGGGTCCCAAGACTATAACCAGAAAACGTACATAATGTTTAGTTTATAAATTACCAACAAAATTTACCTACACCTATTAGATATCCAACAGGAAACTGGCTAAAATTACAAAGAATTCTTAGAAATTACCAATAACGGTGTTTTTCCGATATTGAAGTGCTCAGATGATCATGTTGTGTGGTGAAAGAGTTACATAATTACAGGTCTTAATACCTTTCAAAATAACTGTGCATACCCAGAACTGACTGGAAAATGAAAACATTAGTGTTATCTGGATATAGTAAGACACTATCAGGTTGTCCAAAAGTAACTGCAGTCTTTGCATTGTTGAAATTTGCTGTTTAATACTGGAATTTTTTTTTTTTTTTTTTTTGAGACAGTCTCACTATGTCACCCTCGATAGAGTGCCATGGTGTCACAGCTCACAGCAACCTCAAACTCTTAAGCTTAAGTGATTCTCTTGCCTCAGCCTCCCAATTAGCTGGGACTACAGGTGCCCACCACAACACCCAGCTATTTTTAGAGACAAGGTCTCACTCTGCTCACACTGGTCTCCAACTTGAGAGCTCAGGCAATCCACTCACCCAAGCCTCCCAGAATCCTGGAATTATAGGTGTGAGCCACCAAACCCGGCCTTATATTTATTTTAGGCTATGAAAATGGTATTAGAGTCTAATAACAAAAAGCAAATTTGAGCAGTTTTCTCATTTGAGTTCAAAATGGGTTGTAAATCAGTGGAGACAACTAGAAACCTCAACAACGCATCTGGCCCAGGAACTGCTATGGAGCGTGCAGTGCAGAGGGGGTTCAAACAGCTGTGCAGAGAAGTGAGCCTGGAAGCCAAGGAGCAGCAGCCACTGAAACTGATGACAGCCCATGGAGAGCATTGGACGAATCCTCTGACAAGTGCACAGGAAGCTGCTGAACTGCTCAGCACTGACCTTCAGCCCTCCGACATGTGAACCAAGTTGGAAAGGTGGGGAAGCTTGAGAAGTGGGCACCTCAGGAGCTGACTGGAAATCAGTGCAATTGTCATTATCAAGTGTCATTTTTTTTTCATTTGTTGAGACAGAGTCTCACTTTGTTACCCTCGGTAGAGTGCCATGGCATCACAGCTCATAGCAACCTCAAACTCCAGGGCTTAAGCGATTTTTTACCTCAGCCTCCCAAGTAGATGGGACTACAGGCGCCTGCCACTATGCCCGGCTTTTTTTCTTGCAGTTGTCATCGTTGTTCAGCTGGCCAGAGCCGGGTTTGAACCTGCCACCTTTGGTGTATGTGGCCGGCGCCGTAACCACCATGCTATGGGCGCCGAGCCTCAAGTGTCATTCTCTCTTATTCCATGCAACAAACCTTTTCTCGATCAGACTGTGATGTGTGATGAGAAGCGGATTTGATACAACCACTGGTGATGAACAGCTCAGTGGATGGACCCACAGGAACTTCAAAGCACTTCCCAGACCCAAAGTCCCACCAAGATGTCAAGGTCACTGTTTGGTGGTCTGCTGCCAACCTGGCCCACTACAGCCTTCTGGATCCCAGTAAGACCACCATGCCTGAGCATCTGCTCAGCACATCCTTGACAGGTGCCCGAAATCTGTGAGACTTGCAGCCGATTCTTCACCACAACCCCTGACCTCATACCACACAACTAACACTTCAAATGTTTTGCCTCATCCACCACATTCACCTGACCTCTCGCCAACCGCCACTTCAAGCATCATGACAACTTTTGCAGGGAAAATGTTTCTACAATGAAAAAAATGTTTTCCAAGAGTTCCTCAAATCAGAAAGCATGAATTTTTACACTATAGGAATAAATTTATTTCTCATTGGCAACAATGTGTTGATTGTAATGGTGCCGATTTTGATTAAAATGTTTCAGCCTAGATTTATAAAACATTAAATGGCCAGATACAGTGACTCACACCTGTAATCCCAGGACTCTGGAAGACCTTATAAGTTCAAGACCAAGACCAGCCTGAGCAAGAGTGAGACTGTCTCTACTAAAAATAGAAAAACTAGCCAAGCATTGTGGCCTGTAGTCCCAGCTACTTGGGAGACTGAGAAGAGGATTGGCTCAAGCCCAAGAGTTTGAAGTTGCCATGAGTTATGATGCCACAGCACTCTACTGAGGACACAGAGTCTCTCTGCCTTAAGGAAGGGGGGGGATTTTTTTTTTTTTTTTTTTTGGAGACAGTCTCACTTTGTTACCCTTGGTGAAGTGCTGTGGCTTCACAGCTCACAGCAACCTCAAACTGTTGGGCTCAAACGATCCTCTTGCCTCAGCCTTTTTCTTTTTTTTAAAGCAGAGATGGGGGTCTCACTCTTGCTTAGGTCTCGAACTCATACACTGATGCGATCCACCTGCCTCATAATAAAATAAAGGGTCGTGACATTAGGAAGGTTGAGAACCACTGCTCTAATATAAACTTAGACTTTTATATCCTTAAAAACAAAAAAATTGTTAAAACTACAAAATGCTATACCTCCACAAATACACCCAGTAGGTACAACAGGAAAACAAGGAGCTGCTTCTCTGAAGGTACCTGCTGACAGATGGGCCTGCACACACAAAGCATTGTGCTCATGCAGGGAAGAGACTGCCTAGCCTTCTTTCCTAAAAATGTTAACAGAAATAGCCCTTATCTTGAATTGTCCAGAATTAGTGCTGGGATAAGGGGGAAGACGATTTTAGAGCCTTGGCATGTGCCTCAAAGTAATTACAACAGTTTAGCTGTATGGCACTAACATCTGGAGTTTGTTGAACGCTTATGTACAAAGCACTGTTCTGGGTGACTTGCGCCTTGTCTAACCTTTTGAGGTAGCCATCTCCTTCTACATATTAGGAACCTGGATTCCAAGGTCACACAGCTTGGAAATCAGGCTGCAGAGCCAAGGCACAGAGCAATGAAATACTAAATAAATGCATTTTTGTGGGTTTGTTTTTTTTAACGGGGGGGGGGGGGAAGTGGTCAGCATTTTAATTGGTCATTCTCCTCAAAGAGTCTTAAGAATCAAAATGCTGGAAAGAGGAAAAACAAGACTGCATAGCTCAGAAGTGATAAACTCAGTCTCCTGCTGTGCTTTGTAATAAAACCACCTCAGTGACCAGGGGTCCTCAAACTACAGCCCTAGGGCCACATGAGGTGGTGTGATTGTATTTGTTCCCATTTTGTTTTTTTACTTCAAAATAAGGTATGTGCAGTGTGCATAGGAATTTGTTCATAGTTTGTTTGTTTTTTTAAACTATAGTCCGGCCCTCCAATGGTGTGAGGGACAGTGAACTGGCCTCGTTTAAAAAGTTTGAGGACCTCTGCAACTGACAACACACAGCTTGCCACTACATAGAGTGCAGCATGGAATAGGAAAGTAACTTTGAGTTTCAACCTCAGAGCTAACGCAAACACGTTGAGATTCTTTTAATTTGCCAGATATCTTTTTAATGAGAATTATAAAAGACCAAAAACATACCTTTTTTGTAAACTGCCTTTTTTAAACAAATGATTTGCTTTTTATTACAATACTGTGCATGACGATGCCTTCTTTTGCAAAACCAGTAAGAACAAATTTTAAACACGTGATTTGTCCAAGGTATTTGAAAAAAACAGAAAAAAGGCCTGATTTTTTTTTTCAATATTTAAAAATCAATTTATTTCTTAACTTTTCAAAGATTAAGTTTGAAGGTATGACTCAACTGTAAAACAGAAAGTGAGAAAAAGAGAAAGAGGGAGACCATCTTAGAGTTGCTTTAAACAAGCTTTTGATAATTTTTCTGATGTCACCTTTCTCTTCTGGAACTTCACCAAATAACCGAATTTAAAATAATTCTAATGAACTGATTAATGTGGGACAGAAAATATGTACGGAACACAGTACGAACTTTACCATAAACAATTATGCATGTCAAAGGATGCTTTAACTTTAAAATGATACAAAAAAAGGGTGAGGAATAACCTGAATTACAGAAAAGAAAGTCAAATTTATTTAAT
Organism: Loris lydekkerianus; assembly: GCA_963574355.1. Lineage (NCBI taxonomy): Eukaryota > Metazoa > Chordata > Mammalia > Primates > Lorisidae > Loris > Loris lydekkerianus. The sequence goes on from CAUYPK010001581.1 coordinate 30,792, forward strand.
GAAAAACTAGAATAAAAATTAGCAAATAAACACACACCAAAAAAAGCAGCACTATGAAATGACTCACAAAGGGGAAAAGCAGTGGCCCAAGACCACGCAAGATGGCTTGTCAGTTCAAGAGAAGAAAACGCACACACGCTCGCACATACACGTTCACTCACACAAGCACACACATTCGATCACTCACACATGCATGCTCACACACACGCGCTCAAACACACACACACACACACAAAAACCAACCCAGTAATTTTCAGCAATACAATCAATCTACAACAAACACAAAACTCAGAATTATTTTACAATGCTTCCTTTCTTAATACAAAAGATGCCCATCTTGGGTGTATATATATATTTGTATTTTTCAGTGGTTTACTGTTGACTTATTTTTAAATATATTAGTGTTACGACATGCAACTGCTTCCTGTATTTAACAGCCTTTCTTTTATTTACCTTCATGTATCTACCTTCCACCCACCAAAAGAGTTTCAGGCTGGCAGGCAGACGTGTGCCTTATTTCCTGTGAAACTGAATGCAACAGTTCTAAACACTGGCCAGAAAACGTCTGATTGCCATTTCAACACATGGAAATAGTTACATTGATGCCTAAATTGCCATTTTCTGCAAAAAGCTGTGCAATGCTGGTGTCAAAGACTAGGCAGTCACTATTCATAATGGCTGTTGCAATTCCCTCATGAATGGACCGAGGAGTTGCTTCCCAAGTCAATCGCCGTCTATGCCCATTTAGCTCAAGTCGGTAAGCAAAATTTTCCGCTTGCTTGCGTGTTCCTATCAGCTGTACAATTGCGAAGAACTGCTGGTGACCATCGTATTTTTCCTGTTTCTCCAGGACTAACATGAAGTGAAAGCCAAAACAGGACTGCATCATCACCCAGTCAACAGCACCAGGAAGGTTAATGTCTGTAGCAAGGAAAACTATATCCTCCCCCTGCAGGGTGGTGATGGACTTGTGCTGGTGCATCAGATGGGGCATGACGGCATCCAGAGAGCCTTGCCATTTACAGGAAGCACCCGGGCACGGACAGGAGTAAGGCCTAAACTCACAGAGCTCTTCATGGTCTGCTTTTTCTGTGTGTGGCAGAGTTATTTCACATCCAGAAGAGGCATATTTACAAGGAAAAAGTACTGAATTGGCCACTTTTTCCATAGCCAAGTTGCGAATGGATCCCAATGGGCCCCGGCAAGTTGGACAACATGTGAGCTTTGGGCGACAGTTACTACAAACAAGATGGCCACTCTGACACTGGAGGATGGGTGGCAGCACATAGTCAAAGCAGACCGGGCACTCAAACAGACTGGCCAAGTCATTGTTGGACGCAGTTGTGCCAGTCAGGGCAGGCACCCTCTGGGATGGTGGACACTTGGAGGTACCGGTAGGTAATGCTGTGGCAGTCTGACGGCTCATTTCTGCAATAAAAAGAAAATAAAAATAAAAGGAGGCAGAAGAAAAACAATTACAACTATAAGTTATTTTATGAATAATGTTCACATGCCAGAAATACTTTGTAAGTTGCATGCAAAATTTATAGTGAACAAAAGGAAAATAAATATTAAAAACAGGATACCAAAAAACCCCACTATATATATACCCCCCCTAAATGTATATTTTGACTAGAAGTTGTACACTGGATAAGCCTTTTCTCTAAATGTTCCAGAACACATTTAGAATTCCCTTTTTTTTTTAAGGGCTAACTATCTTTGGACTATATAGATTAAGATATGCTAACATAAACTGAACCATAACCAAGAGATACTACATAAGTAGCTTAAGTTCAATCAAATTGATTGACTGGACTGTGCCTCTCTGAGATGAGGACAGTCCTCTGTGTCTTTGTGGTTCTGAGTCAGTTATTAACAGCTACAGGAAGTTACAGGTAAGTCCTATATAGCCAGCCCTCCATATCCACAGGGTCTTCACTCAAGGTTATTTAGCCAACTATGGACTGAAAATATCTGGGGTAAAAATAATCAAATACAAATTAAAAAGTGGTACAGTGTAACAACTGTTTACACAGCATTTTCACAGTATTAGATTACTACAAGTAATCGAGGTTATGATTTAAAGTACAAGGTGGTGCCTGTGGCTCAGTGAGTAGGGAACTAACCCCATATACCAAGTGTGGCAGGTTCAAACCCGGACGTGGCCAAACGGCACCAAAAAAATAGCCAGGTGTTGTGGCGGGTGCCTGTAGTCCCAGCTACTTGGGAGGCAGAGGCAAGAGAATCACCTAAGCCCAAGAGCTGGAGGTTGCTATGAGCTGTGATGTCACGGCACTCTCTACCAAGAGGACAGCACTCTCTACCAAGAGGAAAGAAGTGAGACTCTGTCTCAAAAGAAAAAAAAAGGTACATAGGAGGATGTGCACAGGATATTTGCAAATATGCAAATAATACACCAGCAGTTTCTATCAGGAAAATTAATTCTCAGATTTGGATATCTGAACAGGACGGAGGGATCCTGGGACAAATCTCCTGACAATATGAATGGAGAAGGGTAGTTCAAATGCCAACAGACCATTAGAGAGTATCAACTTAGATTAACTTTTCCTAATAGTGAAAACAGCTACTTTAGAGGTGTATTTTGGAGAGGAGGGACTATAAACAATTCTCCCTCAGAAGTTACCAGTCATCAGTGCCACCTCCAAAGTGAGAGAACCCAGGCAGAATGGAGGGCCATCCTCAAATAAAACTTTTTAGTTTAGTATTTAGAGAAAGTACATCATTCTCTTGTACTTCCATCCCACGATTACAGATCTAATGTACAAAACAGAAAGACAAGGTGAAGAAAAGAGAAGACTAAAGATAAAAATACAACATTGGGGAGGGCGGTGGAGTTGGGAGGTAAAGAATTCCTTGCACCCAGAGCTTCACCAGTGTTGTTGGAATATTCACCAGCAGACTAATAAACATAACGAGTCAGGCCCAATAAACAAAACAAGAGCCTCTCCCAATCTACCTTTGCTAGGATATGGCAAGCTACTACTTGCCTTGTGGGTGACAAAAGATCAATAAGTCTGTTGAGATCCTAAAAGTGTACTCTTAATAACTGCACTGAACCAAATTTATCCAGAATGAAAGCCTCAAAGTTAATATTTCTCAAGTGTAGCCATTATTCTGTTGCAATATGACCAAGTAAATGCAATCTGGGTTCTAGATTACTCAAGTAGTTACCAACAGACACCTTAAATGGGGGGTGAGGGTGCAGAGAAGAAAAGAGGGAAAGTGAGACAGAATTTCATCACTGTATGGCTCATCACATGAACTTAGAACATGAATCAATGCTCATCACCTCAAGCCCTGTGTAATCCAGGTGGTTCTGTGTCCTGACAAAAAGATACATAAAGGAGTGCTCCCATAATCCAGTTTCCCTGAGTAGATTTTCTGTTTACAGGATGATCCACACATTTTATGTCCCTTATAAAAAAGGACTGCCCTTAAAGAAAGTTGGCGACTTTACCTCTTTCATGTTTACATGGATGGAGCTAGAACATATTCTTCTTAGCAAAGTATCTCAGGAATGGAAGAAAAAGTATCCAATGTACTCAGCCCTACTATGAAGCTAAATTATAGCTTTCACATGAAGGCTATAATCCAACTATAGCACAAGACTATGGGGAAAGGGCCAAGGAAGGGGAAGGGAGGGGAGAGATTTTGGTGGAGGGAGGATAATGGGTGGGGCCACATCTATGGTGCATGTTAGAATGGGTACAGGCGATTGTAATAATGCACACAGCTATGATTTAACAATTAAAAAAAAATGAAGGTGAGATCTGTGCTATACTTCCTTACAAATTTTAATTTCTTTGCTATAAAGTAATACTATAAAGTTCTTAAATCACACTAACCTGATAAGCAACTTTATACTTTTTGATTTATCATAGTACTTTAAGTAGTTCACCTAAACTCTAAAATGTTTGCAAGAATCTTAAGCTATGGGTTTTAAACACTATGTTTCTGATAGAATGATCTGCTTCTGAGTAAGGGAAGAACAGCCTCTAACCCTGGAGATGGGTCTATAACTGGCTTTCCTGTGGTTTTACACACTCTACAAGTGTGCAATTTGGATGAAAGGCAGTGTTCATCCCAATGGCATTTTCTGAATCATGTAACCTTAGGCACAAAACAAATGTACTGATAACTCCATACAGAGACAAGATTCTATATCAAACCCCACTGGAGACATTCAATGTGTGCACTATTTTTGATCCTTTTTCCTTTAGGCTGGCAAATCAGTTTGGTAATTGGGGAAAGTGAATTCAACTCATAGCCAACTGGCCATTGCCCATATTTTACTGTTACTCAAGTTTCCTCCAGCTTCTTGAGAAATGGAGTTTCCTTTTTAAACAAAAACTGTACATTGGTCAAGTAACATACAAATACATACTTCAAAAATATATATTTTATCAAGAGATAAAGAAAACCTGAACTGACCCATTCAACCTGACTGGAAATGATTGCAAAAGAAGGAACAGGATGACAAGAAGGCAATGTGCTTTACACTTACTTTGGAGCCAGTAGTACCAATTCCAGATTCTTTCAAGGAATGTTCTTTGACAAGAATTCCAATAAACTTAGTTGGACTAAAAGAGCAGAGTGTATTTTAAGAGAGGGGTGGAAGAGCTCAAGTATATGTATATAAGGCAAAACGTTAGTGAGCACCGTAATATGAGGTTAGACAATTAAATTGGCAAACTCCTCCTAGGAAATGTGTCACATACCTCATTGCCGAGTAACACTATGGTCCCCTTTGAAGTACTCCCTTAAGCCATCTGGTGACTATAATGATATTCAGCAATAAGGTAGTACATTTTGTAGGCTGAGTTCATAAACTTAATTATCTGACCCTCTATGTCAGGTGGTACAACTGAGACAGAAAATAAACCAAACCCACCTGCTGCAGGCATTCTGCAAGCCAACTACAGTGACTCTTGAAGAAAAGGGGCTTAACCTGTGCAGGTCCACTTACTACTGATTTTCTTCTGCCTCTGGCACCCCTGAGACAACAAGACCCATCCCTCTCTTCCTCAGCCTACTCAGTGTGAAGAGAATGAGGACTCAGACCTTTATGATGATCCACTGCCACATAATGAAAATGTATTTATTTGCTCTTATGATCTTTTCTTTAAAAAAAAATTTTTATTGTTGGGGATTCATTGAGGGTACAAGAAATCAGGTTACACTGACTGAATTCATTGAAGTCCCTCTTATAATTGTGTCTTGCCCCCAAAAGCTGTGTCACACACCAAGACCTCCACGCCCCTCCCTCCTTTCCTCTCTCTGCTTTCCCTTTCCCCCACCCTCCACCATGTACTGGGTCATTAATTGTCCTCATATCAAAATTGAGTACATAGGATTCATGCTCCTCCAGTCTTGTGATGCTTTACTAAGAATAATGTGTTTCACTTTCACCCAGGTTAATATAAAGGTTGTAAAATCTCCATCTTTTTTAATGGCTGAATAGTATTCCCATGGTGTACATATACCACAGCTTGTTAATCCATTCCTGGGTTGGTGGGCATTTAGGGTGTTTCCACCTTTTGGCAAGTGTAAAATGAGCTGTGATAAACAGTCTACTGTAAATGTCTTTATGGTAAAAGGATTTTTTTTTTCTTTCGGGGTAGGAATGGGATTATAGGATCAAATGGGAGGTGTAGCTTGAGTTCTTTGAGGATTCTCCATACTTCCTTCCAAAAAGGCTGCATTAGTTTGCAGTCCCACCAGGAGTGTAAAAGTGTTTCCTTTCTCTCCACATTCACACCAGTATCTATAGTTTTGAGATTTTATGATGTGGGCCATTTTTGCTGGAGTTCGATGATATCTCAGGGTGGTTTTGATTTGTATTTCTCTAATAATTAGGGACGATGAGTGTTTTTTCATGTTTGCTAGCCATTCATCTGTCTTCTTCAGAAAAGGTTCTGTTCATTTCTCTTCTCCATTGATATATGGGATTGTTGGCTTTTTTCATATGGATTAATTTGAGTTCTCTATAGATCCTAGTTATCAAGCTTTTGTCTGATTCAAAATATGCAAATATCCTTTCCCATGGTGTAGGTTATCTATTTGCTTCAATTGTTGTCCCCTTAGCTGTACAGAAGCTTTTCAGTTTAATGAAGTCCCATTTGTTTATTTTTGTTGTTGTTGCAATTGCCACAGAAGTCTTCTTCATAGAGTCTTTCCCCAAGCTTGTATCTTCAAGTGTTTTTCCCAGGCTTTCTTTGAGGATTTTTATTGTTTTATGCCTTAAATTTAGGTCTTTTAATACAGAAAACATCCTGTATAGCTAAGGCAGTTCTTAATAATTAAAACAAAGCCAGAGGCATCAGCATACCAGACTTCAGGCTGTACTACAAGGCCATAGTGGTCAAAACAGCCTGGTACCAGCACAAAAATAGAGACATAACACATTTGCAATAGAATAGAAAACCAGGAAATGAAACTTACACCTTATAGCCACCTAATCTTCGATAAACCAAATAAGAACATACACTGGGGGAAAGACTCCCTATTTAGTAAATGGTGCTGGGAGAACTAGATATTCACATGTGAAAGACTGAAACTGGACCTGCACCTTTTGCCACTCATGATTTTTTAATTTCTTTTCTCTCGCTTACTCTATTGTAAGGATACAACAAATAATACATGTAACACCCCAAATATGTGTTAATCGGATGTTTATGTTACCAGTAAGGCTTCCTGTCAACAGCAGGCTTTGAGCTGGTGTGGTGTCAGCATCCCTCACTTTCATACAGCTCAAAGGTCAATTGTATAGTGCTGTAGGATAACGCATAAAATCATCCTTATGTACCTTATTTTAAATCAGAAGAATTTAATCTCCTTAGTGGTCAACTAAAAAACCAGAGAAATAGTGACCAGTGTAAAACCAAATGTATTTTAAATTCAAAACCTAATTTTCATGAGATTAACGTTCCATCGGTATCCACATAGTCTGCTAAGGATGACACCTCAGGGCAACTTCCTATGGAAATACTCTTTGGCAGAATGAAACTAAATACTTAATGGAGGAAGAGTATCGCTGACATGACTGTGGCACGCGTGACATGAGCAAATCTCAAGAAAGCAAGTGAAGAGTGAGAGGAGAGGGTCCAGTTGCAGTCTTTTACGTGTGGATGACCAGTTCTCCCAGCACTATTTGTTCTTTCCTCCATGGATTCTTTCCTCCATTGCATGTTTTTGTTAGGCTTATCAAAGATTAAATAACGATATGTCGCTGGGTTCATCTCTAGATTCTCTATCCTATTCCATAGATCAACTTCTCTATTTTTGACAAAAATTGGTTCTCATTGGATAAAATACTTAAATTTAAGACATGAAACAATCAAAATTCTAGAAGAGAGTGTGGGGAAAACACTTGAAGATATTGGCCTGGGAATAAACTTTATGAGGAAGACCTCCTTCCTAGCAATTGCAGCAACACCAAAAATAAATAACTGGGACTTGATCAAGCTAAAAATCTTTTGCACAGCTAAGGGTACCACAGCCAGCCAAATAGGCAGCCTTTGGAATGGGAGAAGATTTTTGCATGTTATGAATCTGACTAAGGCCTGATAACTACAATCTACAGAGAATTCAAACAATAAGACAAGTGCAAATAACCCTCTCTAAAGTGGGCAAGAGATGTGAACAGCAACTTCTCCGAGGATGACAGACGAATAGCCAACAAACACACAAAAAATGCTCATCTTCTTTAATCATCAGAGAAATGCAAATCAAGACATCTAACCCCAGCAAGATAAGCCCACATCGCAAAGTCCCAAAACACCAGATGCTAGGTGTGGATATGGAGAGAAGGGAACACTTCTACACTGCTGGTGGGATTGCAAACTAATATAGTCCTTTTGGAGAGAAGTATGGAGAATCCTCAAAGATTTAAATGTAGACCTTCCATTTGACCCTGCAACCCCATTACTAGGTATATACCCAGAAGAACAAAAATCATTTTACCACAAAGACATTTGTGGTAAACTAGAATGTTTATTGCAGCTCAATTCATAATATCCAAGTCATAGAAGCAACCTAAGTGCCCATCAACCCCATGAATGGCTCAACAAACTGTGGTATATGTATACCATGAAATACTATTCAGCCATTAAAAAGATGGAGACTATACATCTATTACATTTATCGGGAGTTGAAATACGTTCTCCTTAGTAAAGTATCTTAAGAATGGAAAAATAAATGCAAGGGTACATGTCAGATCTATTAGTATAAAGCATAAATGTCTTAACACAATAACTAAGTAAATGAGATTAGGTATATATTATATAAACAATTACATGCTCACAAGAACAATAAAACACGAATATAGTACAGTTTGGGGGTAGAGGGAAGCAGGAGGAGGAGAGGGAAGGAACATAAGGCAGAAGGAGGGAGGGCATGAGGTGGGATCTCACACGCCCCCTAGTGAGCGGCTCTTTTACAAATCGAACTTTACCCTGGAAGCGAGAACAATGTAACCTAAAAGTTGTACCCTCATATTAATTTAAAAAAATAAAAAGTCCTCAATAAATAAATAAATAAATAAATATAAAAAAATAAATGTTCCTGCCCACCTCTTTGGCAACAGCTGGAGAGGAGGCGCCTTCACCACTGTGAGCACGTCAGCTAGGTTCTTGCTGAATGAAAGGGAAGGGTGGAAGGTACATTCACATACCAATATGGAACAGACAGACTCTTTATTAATTGGGTAGAAAAGAGCAACCAGCTTGAGAAAACCCAAAGCCATCTGTACAATAAACAAGAGTCTTTGCTGATGGAATACCAGCATTTCCAACATAATCAATAACAACAGAACTCAAAATACAAGGACACGATGCTACTATCATGGCTCTCCACTACCCTTTCAATTCTAGGCAGAGAAATAAGGCATAAGGGATAGAACACGCAAACTGTGTGCATGCCTCTCTGTGTTAAGATTCCACTGTGACTTATCAAAGCTATTTATTTAATCAGAAACAGAGTCAAAGAGACTCAGCAAAAACCTAGAAATAATATGAGAGAAAAACACGAAATGCAAACAAAGTAGAAGGCAAAAATCAAGGCACACCAGATGGAATAATCGAAACCAGATGTATTTAAAGAGTGGGAGAATTGGAAATGCGTAAACTCCCTTATCTTCTAAGCCACTTTATCTTATGCAGTGTAAACGAAACCCAAAACTTAATTCTCAGAGTTGCTGTTCAGGTAAAAGGAGGGCAGGAAAAATATCCAAATCACAGGAAAAATGTAGCTTCAGAACATAGAGGAATAAGAGAGTTAAAAACACAAGGCCTAACTCAATTCATTTCTCTGCAGCTTTTTGGCATCTGAGCTTTATATTCCAGAGATAAGGATTCTGGGAAGGGGGAAGAAAGGAAAGTAAGTGCCAGGAAGAAATCGGGAATCATCACAATGGTTACAGGGGTCCTCAAATTTTTTAAACAGGGGGCTAGTTCACTGTCCCTCAGACCGTTGAAGGGCCGGACTATAGTTTAAAACAAAAACAACAAAACAAAACTATGAATAAATTCCTATGCACACTGCACATATCTTATTTTGAAGTAAAAAAACAAAATGGGAACAAATACAATCGCACCGCCCCATGCGGCCCGCAGGCCGTAGTTTGAGGACCCCTGGACTTTATAACAACCCTACAGAAAGCCTGTGAGGCTCTAGGCTACTGCAAGGAAGGACATTCATTTAAGCATGAGCTAGAGGTGGGCAACTCTGGAGATTGTGGGAACAAAGTCAAGTCACCCCACATGACAAATAGTAGGGCAGGGACCCAGGGTAGGCAGGGGGACACTGAATACCAGCCCTCTGGAATGGCAGTGGAACCCCCAGTCAATACCGAGTGGTCCTTTTCATGAGAAGGGGGCACTGAAGAAGGATGGAGACAAGTGCCAGGATAAAGCGTCCCCAGGACATTGTGCTGAGATAACAGCAAGTTAAGCAAGAACTTCTCAGAGCCAGAAGTGACTAATCTTCATTCTCTCTCCAAGGAATACTGATGTCCACAGCGTACATGACAGGTCCCAGAGGTATTGCTTGTGTTCTAACTCCAAAATGCTGCAATCTGTGGCCAGGGCAGATTACTCCTTTTTACAACATCTGGGACTTTTTGTGAAAAATTTTAACACACAACTGCTGGTTGCCATTACAGAATAAGCCACCAGGCATTTAAGGGTTTGCACAGGTTTAACTAGGAAATTCCTGTAAATAAAGACATGACCACATCATACCACATACATGATCTCTTTATGTTTGACCCAACAAGAAAAGGAATGTAAAACCAGAAATTCTGTCTTTTGAAGTAATCTGAGGCACAATTAAGGATGTATGTAGGAAACAGCGAAACTTTTAGGAATTCAATTCTAAAAACAACTTACCAACTTGAGACTGGCATTAAAATTCTTGACCTTTCTCATCTTTGCTATAAGATCTAGTGAGAAAGTTTTCTCTGTTACACTAATGAGCAGCTAATTATAGGTTCAACTGCCTGCCTGTGAAAGACTGTGTTTCAAGCTTATTCATGATCTCAAGAAAGCTGGTAATTATCACAAAAATTTAAAAGTGCCTAATATCAAGTAAATGGTCCTTAAAGAAAATTATCATTTAGAAAATGCCTATCTGCCAATCCTTTCTTCTCCCTCCCACCTTCTACAGAATAGCTTCTCACTCCCACCTTCTACAGAATACAAGCATTAATAGGCTCTTTCATGAAGCCACAGGTATGGCAACAGTATTCATATCCCTCTCCTCAACTGTATATTATGTCTTTCTCTTATATTTTTGATAACTCTTTTCACTAAGGAGGAACCAAGGGTCTTAATCTCTCAATCCAAAGAGATTTAAATCTTCAGGAAGTAGGGGTGAGGATACTATTTAAATTGCCAAATAGCTTCAAAACAGTCCTTTATTTTTCTTAATAAAAATAACTGAAGTTACTTTGAAGCCTAACAATTTCTAAATCAGGATTCATCAAGCATTTTATCCACAGGGCTTGCTTAAATATCTTAAATAATGAAAAAAATTGAGTTTCTTCTTTAAAATTGGCTCCTCTAAGAGCAAGAAAACAGTGGCTTCTCATCAAATATTAGAGAAATTAATCATCACCTGATAATGGTGACCAGTCAGTCCTATCCTTTCTAACAAGACAATCTTAAATAAATATTTTTCTATACAAAGAGCTGCTATAAGTCGAGAGAAAAACACCTAACTGTCCTATAGGAAAATGGGCAAAAAACATAAATAATTCAACAGAATAATGGAAAATAAACATGCAAATAGGAATAAAGCTCAATCTTACCAAATCATTTTTCATTTATAAAATCGGAAAAGTTTTTTAAAATTATAAGGCCAATACAGATAAAGTTAAACTGTTTAGCATACCCTTGGTGGAAATCAAAATTGGTGTAAAATGTCTGGAAATCAATTTGAAAATATTAATAAAGGGTCATTTTAAGGATGTACGTATGTTAAGAGGAAGAAAGGAAAACACCCCAATTAACAGTGGTTAGTTCTAAGTAGTCAAGGTAATTTTTATTTTGTGCTTCAAGCTCTTCTGCATTTTCCGTCATGAATAGCTATCCATTAATAATGGGGAAAAATACACCTTAAAAGATCATGAGTATTAGCAAAGTCTGAAAAGATCAACTCATTCAAATTACATGCTTGTACTTTTGAACAAAACATATTTCAGTCGAAGTTTTTTTCTCCAACTACAATGTTTCTAGAAGAATCTTCTTAAAAACTGGACCTTTAAGTGTTAACAATAATGACAACAATGCTTTCTCAGAAAGGTTCCTTCTTTCTCATCCACAATTCTGTGATAGGCTTTCTGCCATGCAGTTTCTCAACTTTATCTCTTTTTATTTATTGCATTGTTACTCTTACTGTTTTACGAACATACTTTGGCTCTGAATACAGAATGCCCTAGTGAAACCAGGCGAGAACATATACTGGTGGGGTTAACTTCCACCGAAAGACAAAGCTGGGACAGTGAACACATAGCGGGGGAAGGCCACATGTTTACGGCCACCACTAACCACACATGGGATTCTTTCAAACATTTATGGCAACATCTCTAAGTCATGGTTTCTAAAATAAATGGAAACAAGGGCAATCCTGGTAATGGGGTATTGTGCTCTTTCTTTAAAGAATGTTCCAGTGTCTCCTAAGCAAGGACATTTAAAAAAGAAATATTTATGCATCACTCTGCAGCTGTGACTAAAACTACCTATTAATGTAAGTAAATATAACCCTTAAAGGACAGTGCCCGCACAACAAATAACTCCACCAGGACAACAACTAACAAGATCTTGGGTCTTCTCAGAGAAATCCAAGACTTGAAAACCGGAACCTGGTTACGTTCCATTTGCCCGTGCCCCTGGGTTATTTTGTTTTTGGCTCTTCTCTGCTTGGTCCCCAGGAAGCTGGACCAGCACCTCTGGCAGCAGCTGCACGTCTGCATGCCGCCAAGTGCACTGAGTGGTGCCTTGCCACAGTTCCCCTTCCACGGGCCTCTACAATCCTTGTCCTCTCCTGGCCCCTTCAGCCCTTGGTCGAGAATGGCTTCCAGCTGCTGCCAGCTTTGTGCCTCATCATCTATTAATATCCATTTGTGTGTTCACCTAAGCCTTTCTACTATAAACAACCCCTTATGAGAGTTTCTTATTTAAAACCATTTGGAGTTCATCTGTTTTCCACCAGTTCCTCTTCTCTGAATAAGAGAGCATGCCGGGAGGTTGGAGCAGTGAAATGGAGAACCCCACATTCAATATGTGTGTTTATCTCCTTTCTCTACAAGGCACTTTTAGGGGGTGAACTCCGTGCCTCATTGAGGTTAAAAATAGTACTCCTTAGATCTCAGCAGAAACTTCTTTGGAGAGATTGTGCTAACAATCTTCTGACTTATTGTTCAATTCAAGTCCACCTCACCAATGCAGTAGAGAAGCTCAAATGCAGTTTACGCGTCACTTTCTCTCTTCCTCCCTCCCCCCTCAGAGACTGAAAACACATTTTCATATGACCATGCTTGTTACTGGAAGTTATCCTGGCACCTTCAGCTATTCCTTGATAAATGTGTTGTAATGTTTATAGGACCTTTGAGAAATATGTGTGGACTCAGCAGCGTTTCTGAATTTCTTTAATATTTTCTTGGCTTCCACACAACTTTTACCTCTAAAGGAATTTATTTGTATGTTCCACCCAAAAATCTCTGTTTTAAAGATATACACAGAATGTATCTTCCTGGTCCCTGTTTCAAATGTCTTGGAGGGAGATTTCTGTAACTATTGAATCAGTCTGAGTTTCTTATTAGGGCAGGATGGGTGTCTTTGTGGGGACTAGAAACCTGTCTATAATTTCATTCAAAGTCTATGTACATGTGTATTGATTATTTTTTCTGAGTGTAACCTGCCAATAATTTCATTCAAAGACTTCGTATATGTCTATGAGTCAGTTTTTCTGAGAGGATCTACAGATTCTCAAAAAAGTTAAAAAGGTCGAGTCTTGGTCATTTAAGCAGTATGAAAATTTATAAAGATATTAACAGAACATATCATGAAATCCTTCAAGGATTCAATCTCGGTTTGGCATTACTACAAGATGATATGTGTATTTATCTTTTGTTCAGAAATTTTCAACAATTATGTTCTAGCAACTCAATTGAAAATAGGAAATTAACCAGTAAGACAACACCAATCTTCATTACTTCCTTCCAGTTATATGAAAGACACAGGAGAAAACAGTAACAAACAGGAAAAAAAGGGAAGGTTTGTGAGAAAAGCCACAGTTGAATCAAATTGCTGTTTAACTCTTTCTCTTAAAAAAAAAAAAATTATAGGGCAGCACCTGTGGCTTAAAGGAGTAAGGCACCCATATGCCAGAGGTGGCGGGTTCAAACCCAGCCCCAGCCAAAAACCTGCAAAAAATACACACACACACACACACACACACACTTACTTTATGGTAGTGAAAATCCTTCAACTTTTATCCTTTCACTACAGAAACAGAGCTTTATATGAAATCTTGTTTTAGGACCTACGTTAACTCCTAGAATCATGTCAAAGACCTTTAGACGTGGAATGGAACTTAAAGTCCTGCCCTCTACTCCAAATCCTTCACCAGGTTCACCAAGCACCCCCTTAGGCACATTCTACAAAGTGGAGTCACAGTGAAAGTAACACCATGGTCTGGGCCATGCAAGTGACCATGGGTTTAAAAACTTCCCAGTCCTGGCATGTTTTCTTCTAAATAACATTCCTCCCAAACTTTCATCTAAACTGCCACATTTTTAGTGACAGAAAGTGCACCATATTATCAGAAAGCAAAAGTTAAAAAAAAAAATCATTTCCTTAAAACTGTCTTTCTCCTTATAAGCCTTCAATGATTCCCCAATCTCATGAAATTAAGTGTCTGCTGTGGTCTTCAAAGACCTCACGATCAAGACTGTTCAGCTCTCTCCCGTTTTTCCTCAATATATAATCTGCACCATAGCCAAACCAAAATACTTACCATTACACCCAAATGCCCTATGATTTCTTTATCTGCCTGCCTCTGTGCCTGAAACCATCAGACACAGCACTCTTCTCAATTTTGGCTCCATCCATCAATCCTCACCACATAAAGGTCAACCCAAAAGCTACGTTTTTGCCAGGCACCTCCGGTGCAAAGTAAATCTCTACATCTGCTGGCTTCTCATGACGTTGCTCAGTCCTCTAATAAGAAGCCCTATGACATGCAACCTCATTATTCCCATAGTTACCATCTCCCCTTAAGTCTGTAGGCCCTGTGATCCAATGGGACACACCGTGCCCACTTTTTATACTTTCCAGAAAGCACACTGTGTACTGAGTTTTAGAACATAGGCACCAGATCACTATGTGGATTTCTCTGAAGTCATGATATCTGCTTCCCCATCGTCTTCCTTCCTCTCCACCACAAGACCACCCCCCTTGGCATGCCATGACAGCCCTTCAGTCTCTGGCACAACCATCAGCTAGACACTTGGTCATTCTGTCTTTGCATAATCACCCCACTTTTCTCATTGGGTTCTTCTACGACCTAAGTTAGGCAACTTTAATTTGTTGAATTCTCAATCTCTGGTGTGGACTACAAGATAAAACAGGTGTCCTATATACAGAGATAATTGTGAGAACTGAATAATAGTAAGTAGGATAACGTAATAGGCTTAGCACAGTGTCTCTGGTATAGTAAACAGTCTGTACATGCTAGCTATTACTACTAAATGAACAGTTATCATTCTGGACACACTATTATTTCTTCTTACTGCTTTTAGAGATGTTTTCTAATTAGCAGAGCCCAACAGATCTGTTAAATCTGCCTAATCTGGCATTTGTAACAGCACTGAAGACATATCATATGTGGGTACAGACTCAGAACAACCCACACCCAAGAGCCCTCACATACCAACTGGTGTTCAGCCCCACATTTCTCCCCTCCCTGGACTGTCCCATAAATGAAAAACAGCTTCTTTTTTATTATGGTTTTAGTAAAATTTATATTAAAATGTCTCAGTTCTTTTATGTTACTGTTTGTGGGGGAGTTCCTTTATTATGGGAAAATCCTATTGGATAACTAGCATCATCCTAACAAAGATATGATAAATGGGAATCCAAACATATAATTCCCATTCGTAGATTTTCACAGAATATTTGTAAGCTATTTGACACTTGATATGTTTATTTTCCCTCACGTTTAATAAGGGAGTAGCAAGAATGTACAAAGTATAGCCTGGTAACTACTTGGTGGAGGAAGGGTTCACCCTGTAGTTCATGAGAGAAACAAGAATAAAAAATGCAATATATTCACTACGCCATCACCTCACTGGTCCTCTCAAAAAGAAAATCCAAAATATCAGATTATGACAATAGAAATTCTAAAGCCTGAAAATCAATAAAGACTAATTTAGCATAAATCCCTAACATCTCTGCAAGATACGTATTTTGTTTTTCATAGCAGAGTCTCTCAGTGATACTTATGAATTAGAAAATACAGCAGAGGAGTTTTAAGCAAAACTTCTTTAAAAATTTCAAGTTATAGCTACTAAATATTATAAAAATTTCTCTAAAAATTTTAATTTTGCAATTATAACTAAAACTATAAGAACTGATTTAGATAGCTTGGCATGAACATGTAATAGAGACAGGTAAACTTGAAACATTTTGTAGTTCTGCTTTTAAGCTTTCAAATGTTCTTGCTAATCAGTACAAGAGTCCACAACTCACACTACTTGAATATTTCCTGTCATACTTTTAAAGACCATTTTTATAAATTTATACCCCAAACCTTAAAATTTTGGGGTTCCTCTCAGATTCCAAAATATGAATAAGGTACATTTAGTGAAGTACACCATACAATGCAGATGAAATCCCAAAATAAAAAGCCATTAATATTAAAAATATATTTTTTTCAAACAAAAATAACTGTTATTAAGTCCTCAGGTTTAGAACTGTTTATGGAAATATAGTTTGGCACAAAGCAGTTCACAGACTACAATTAAGATATGGGGTGAATAGGAATGCTAAAATCAAATATATATGGTAAATGATACTTATATTCATAATGGTATAAAATTGTTCCCTAATGAAATACGGGCACGAAAGAAGGGGCTACTTTGACTATACCAAGCTTTAGAGGGATACCTCACTAAATAAAAACCTTTATTTATAATAAAAATTATACAGTTAAACCTCCATTGTTGACCACTTACCTACATTGACTACCTCCTTAAGTTGACCCAATTTTCATGGTCTGGACGTGTACCTCATGTGCATATTAGTCGTTCCTTACCTTGACCACTTCTGTATGTTGACTGGTTTGTTACAGTCACTTCAATAGTGAACTTACAGAAGTTTACTACATATATTTGAGGTGTACAATATGATTTGGTATTATGTCTACACTGTAAACTGATTACCATAATCAATTAACATATCACTTCACGTAGTTACCCCTGTATGTGTATAGATTGAACATCTAACATCTACATTTAGCACATTTCACGTATACATTACCATTAACTACAGCCACAATGCTGTACGTCAGAGCTCCAGAACTTTGTACTCTGGGACATTTCTCTGGTATCCAACCCCCTGTCACTGTAACTACCATCCTACAGTTACTATGAGGTCAACTTTTCAGATTCCACACAGAAGTGATCTTATACAGGATTTGTCTTTTTGTGTCTGATTTATTTCACTGAGCATAATGTCCTCCAAGTTCACCCACAGACATAAATGACAGTGCTTTCTTCTGTTTTTTTAAGTCTAAGTAATACTCTGTTGTGAACTTGCCATTGTCATTGTGTTGTTTTCTGACTGTCTCAGAGTTCTTTGTTCCTTTACTCCTCTCCTGCTGTCTTCCGTTGTGACTTGATGATTTTCTATAGCAATATGACTTGATTCTTTATCCTCTGTGCATAGGTTTCTGGATTGTCGTTACCAGGGAGCTACATAAAACATTTTACAGATAACAGTCTGTTTTAAGCTAATAACAACTTTGATTGTATACAGTCTGCACTTTTACTCCCCCATTTTTTTTTTTTTTTTTTTTTTATTAAAACATAGCTGTGTACATTGATATGATCATGGGGCAACATACACTAGCTTCACAACCCCCATGTTTTTAATGTCATGTTTTACTTCTTCTTATACTATGTATCCATTAATGAATTATTGTAGCTACATATTTTTAATACTTTTGTCTTTTTACCTTTATACTAGAGTTAAAAGTAATTTCCACATCACCATTGTAGGTGTAGTAGTAAAATATTCTGAATTTGACGATATACTTACTTTTATCAGGGAGTTTTATATCTTTGAATGTTTTCATGTTACAATTAGCATCCTTTCATTTCAGCTTCAGGAATTTCCTTTAACATTTCTTGCAAGATAGCTTAAGTGGTGATGAACTCACTGAAGATTTTTTTTTTTTTTTTTTTTGCAAAAACTTTTCTTCCTTTACAAGGATGGCTTTTCTGAGCAAAGTATTATTGACTTTTTTTTCTTTCAACACTTTGAATATATAATCCCACTTCTTCCTGGCCCATAGGATTTTTGCTGAGAATTTATTGAAGTCTGACGGGAGTTCCCTTATATGTAACAAGTTTCCTTTTACTGTTTTCAAAATCCTTTTATCTTTGATTTTTGACAATCTGATTACAATGTGTCTTGCTGAAGTCCTCTTTGGGTCTAAACTGTTTGAGGATCTTTGAGCCTTATGTATATGGGTGTCCATCTCTCTCCCAAGATATGAGAAGATTTTAGCCATTATTTTTTAAATAAAATGTCTGCCCCTTTCTCTTCTCCTTCTAATATTCCTATAAAGTATGTACAGTATAATTTCTCTTGGTGGCATCCCATATATCCCATACGCTTTCTTCATTCTTTTTTCTTCTCTGACTGCATAATTTCAAATGCCTCATCTTTCAGTTCACAGATATTTTCTTCTGCTTGATCAAATCTGCTGTCAGAACTCTCTTGTATTTTTTATTTCATTAATTATACTCTTCAGTTTGAGGATTTCATTCGTTTTTATGATTTCTTTTAGCTTTTAGTTTTATTTAATATGTTGTTTTCCTAATTATATTGAGTTATTTATCTGTGTTTTCTTGTAACTCAGTGAGATTCCTTAAAGCACTAATTTTTGAATTATTTGTCAGATAGTTTGCAGACCTCCATTTCTTTGGAACTAGTTACTAAGAAATTATTGTGTTCTTTTGCTGCTGTTAGGTTTCCTTGTTTGTTGTATATTTGTTACTTTAAGTTTGCTTTGCTATTTGCACATTTGAAGCAGTCACTTCTTCCAGTATTTACTGAGTGGCTTTGGGAGAGGAACACTTTTAACAGTCAGCTCAGCTATAAATATTCTGAGGCTCTCTGGAGCCTTTTCTATACATGTATTCCCACCACCCCTCTTGTTCCCTATCTTGAAGGATCACATACTTCCACACTTTCTCTCAATCCCACAAAGCCAGGCCGTGTGCTGACAGCTTTTCTTTTGTTTTCCCTATAGCAGTGCTCTGAAATGTTCAGGTTTGTGTACAATCTTCCAATGTTATAGTAAGTCAACTGACCACATGTGCCTGCAAGCCATCTGTAAAGGTTCATGCTCACCACCTGGTAGGAATGCATGGGGACCTGCCACAGGAACAGCAAGAGAGGATTTGTTCAAAGTATGGGGTCACCTATGGAGTTGAGTCCATAGGAGTCCAAATAAGCTCATGGGCAGGCCTCCTGATGAGATCTGAGAAGTAGTAGGATGCGTGACCCTTTGTTGAGTTCTGGGCTCTGGTTGCTGTGAAATTCCCCCTTATGCTGACTCAGACTCTTCTAGCCACTCAGCTATGCCCATCCTTTCATTCTGGGTGGGACAAGGAAAGTGGGCTTCTTGAGAAGCATTCTTCACAGCAGAAGAGGCTGGGTGCCCACTCACTATGGTTTTGGTTTCCCCATGGGAGGAACCGCAAGCCAAGACGGTCTCTCTCTGCACTAAGTGGGCTGCTTTACAGGGGAGGTGATTAACAGTGATGTGAAAGCATTCTTCTTACCCTCTTCAATGCATCTATTCTCAGATTTCTCTGTACCAGTGGTAGGCTGAAGCTTTTCTACTGTACTCTTAGACTCCCACAAAGGTATTCTTGTCCCTGGGTAATGGTCAAGATCAGTACTTCTGCTGGGAGATAAGTAGAAAATTCCTGTTTTACCATCTTGCTGACATCACTCCTCACAAGCTTTTAGCGTTGAAAAATATGACTATCTTGGCTTGGCGCCTGAAGCACAGTGGTTATGGCACCAGCCACATGCGTGGAGGGTGGCAGGTTCGAGCCCAGCCTGGGTCAGGTAAAACAACAATGTCAACTGCAACCCCCCCACCCCCCCAAAAAAATAGCTGGGCATTGTGGCGGGCGCCTATAGTCCCAGCTAATTGGGAGGCTGAAGCAAAAGAATCACTTAAGCCCAAGAGTTTGAGGTTGGTGTGAGTTGTGATGTCACAGCACACTACCCAGGGTGACAGTTTGAGACTCTATCTCAAAAGAAAAAAAAATAGATATGACTAACTCCTTCATGTGATAATTGAGGTGACTCAAGTTTTATTATGATTTATATCACTAAATACATAGAAATTCATATACCAAGCCAGTGAAACTTTTTTCTACATCCACCCCGAATTACTCTCCACACTCCATTTTAAGGGGAACAACAACAACAACAAAATACACACATGGAGCCAATCTTCTAATACATTATCCCATCAAGTTCTAGCTTTTTGTCAGCCACTGCCCCTGCCATCCCTCTTTCATTCCCACCCAATGGCACTACATCCAAGACTACATTTGGCCATAATTGGGTTCACAGATTGGAGTTTTTTGGAACATCAACCACCTCTGCAGCCACCAGACACTGAGCAGCAATATAACTGGAGAGGGAGACCACTGGCCTGCCAGAAACTATCAAGACCTTCAAATCAGCAGGAGGCAGCTTCAGAGGTGACTAAGAACTGAGCTGAGCCAAAACGGAATATTTCTGTGCTGCTTCCAGCAACACAATGCATATTCTAATGTGATTGCAGACTGGAAAGATTTCATATGCCCTTGTGGATTAACTTCATTGTGTGCCTGGAAAAGAGAGGGTGTTTAGATTCACTGGCAGCTTTCAATGGCCCTCCCCTACCAGTAACACCTGCTTTTGTTGGTTAAATTTTAATAGGACTTTTTCTTTTAATAGGATGAGTTTGGGAGTGAAAATGGAAATGGCACCCGTTTTTCTGACTTGATTATGAACAAATGCAGAGCATCAGAGGCATCCTCTCAGAGCAAGAAAAATTTCTTTTTGCCCTCTGAGTCCTTATCTTAAGAATATGTGTATAAAACTTTACTTGGTAAAATTTAGGCTACCTCATTTATGATCTTGCCTACCCAGAATTGTTGCTAAGATTTCGAATCTTGGATATTAATGGGATTCTCACGTCCTTGACAGAGTACAGGTTTCAGGATTCATGCTGGAGTTTATTATGCACGACCTTATTAATGTGAACTTCACTAATTCATAGTATGAAAGTTTTGAGTTGAGCTAGGCTTACATTCATCTTTTACTTTAGATCTAAACAAAGTGTCTGATAAATTAATAAATGTAAATAAAAATTTCTGGCCAAGAAAGAGCCTATTCAACGCCATAAGGTCCAATTTGCACATATTTAAAACACATGCTACCTATAAACTTATATTAATTAATCATTAAACTGATCTCCCTGGGACTATAGGCCATAATTTAGTTATATAACCCAAAGGAAGACAAGCAAAGTTTCTTTCAATATAAGCTCATAGTTTCAAATGTTTCTCTCACTGACACAGATATCACCTTGATTATTCCAGATCAGCCACTTACTAAAATACCTGATTCTCATATAACCTGTTGATTCTTCCCAGGCGAGCTGATGAACTTGGCTAGGTTTGGTCCTCCTGCCTCTGTGTCTCCGAGGCAATGAATTCCAGCCCACTGACTTTGTGCTTTTACCTCCATTAGGTAAGGTGTAAAAGAAAATTAAGGGCATTAAAAACTACCCCTTTTCCTGTCTTAGGAGGAAGAAATTGGAAAATGCAAACCTGGAACAACAAAAAAAAAAAAAGGAAAAGGAGTGACCAGTTTTAAGGTTCTAGGTTTCTTTTCCCTCGACACTGGAGTGGTTTCATGCTTCCTCGGGTCTGTTCACTCTTCTCCTTTACGACATAAACACATGCACCACTTCCTTCACTTTCTATATGCTTTTACTCCCTTGCACATTTGTACATTTCTTTCTTTTGCTTTTTCATCCACAAGAGAATTTCACATCCCTTCCTTGTTCTTTCTGCCAGTAAGATGTCTAGAATAGGATACAGCATTCCAAGTATGAAATTTTCTCCACAGTCATATAAACCAGACTTTTCTCCCCACTTTGGGGGCTCAGTCTAGGGTCTCTGGGTTTGTAAGATGAGTTATTAAGGGTCACTGAAGTAACTGTGTCTGGCAATTTGCTGTCATTACTAGTTGTCCCTTGTTTCATTATTTTGTCTAATTAAGCACACAAATGCATAATGTAGGCAACTGGTTATTATCAAATTACTACAGGTGTGAGTCCAGGTTCTACTAATGTGAACTCATTTCCTCGTTCATAAAATGGTTTGACAATAGTGCCCACTTCACAGTAAGTGCTCTGGGAACAGCAGCTTTTGTTACTGCACTCCTACCTCTCGGGGGCCCCCATACAGCACTAAATGGACAGCAAGTCCATGACTGTGAGTTTCCACGGTCTTCCTGCACTGTCTCCTTTCCTGTCTCCTCCGCCTCTGCCCTTACAAGTGTTCCCTTTGGCATCCTTTTCTTCCAGGCCCTTTGCCTGGAGCATCTACTTATGTAATTTTAACTCCCACCCAGTACTTCCTTGCTTTCCAATTCGAGTTTCCCAGCCATGGGCCTCTCTCCTGAGCTTTCCAACTATCTTCCCAGACACTTAGGAACAACTCCTCGCCATCTTCATACTCTTTGATTTCAACATGCCAGACTCAAAATTCATCACTCTTCTCTCTTTCTTGGAGGCAGAGATGGGGATCTCAACAGTTTAGGAAGGAAAGTGTCTATGCCAAAAGCAATCCAAAGGTGAAGAGGTCACCAGCACGTGTTCCTGTCCCACTTTAACAGAAACACTGGTCTGTGCTCAGAACTGAGCTCCTCCAGGATCTCTCCTGGGTATGTAATTCATCTGTAGCAGTCCTGCCCAACGAGGCATAATCCACATAATACATTATTAGGAAACACCTTGCTTTTTTATTTCTTCAAAGAATTCCCAAAATTTATGGGTCCACTTACGTCTCAAAACATTTTCTTCCTCCATTTAAACTATATTTAATATGTCCTTCTGAGACTCTGTCTTAGGAAAAGCTCAGGGCTATGTTCTCATAGTTTTTAAATCACCTTCGAAGGTTGACTGTCATCTATAGGGACTAGAGTCCTATAGCTAATTGAAAAAAACAAAAAGTAAAATGTATGTTAAGCAATAATTTTCCCCAATGTCTCAAATATTTTAAAAATAACTACCATATCTTTTCAGAGTTTCTTCATTATTGAAAGTCTCTTCCTATTCTCCCTGGTAGAGATGGTCAAGCTTGTGCAAATTTTGAGTACTGGACAGAACTACATACTCAAACTACATACTCATATGTATTCAGAGGTAAATCATGTTAACAGCCACAAAATACAGTGACTTTCCTTCAATATCCTTCCCCACCTTCACAAAGACAAAAGATCACAGGCCTTGAAATAACAAACATAATAGAGCTGGCTCCATTTTACATTTAGAATCTATGAAATTCACACAGACTTTCTACCTTATGGACTCTAACCCCTATACAGGGATTTGCTCTAGCAGTGAAGAATGTAGTGAGTTCACTTGTGTAAAGAAGAAATTGCTTCTGTTCCAAAATGTACCTGTGAGGTTGATCTGGAAAAAGAGAATTCTTTGTTTTTTTTAAAGTTTCCAAAGTATACCTGCAAGTTTGATTAATGCCTTTTAATTTCTATCTCACCAAAAAACTCACGTTAATTGCCATGTAAATAAAAAAAAATTTTTTTTGAAGTTTTTAGCGTGGGCTGGGTTTGAACCCACCACCTCTGGTATTCGGGGCCGGCATCCTACTCCTTTGAGCCACAGGCACCACCCGTAAAGAACATTTTGAAAAGGGTACACAGTCAGCTTCATTTCATGTATACCACCTGGGTCTGAAAAGGTCTGTCATTGACAACAAATGCACTCATGTATTTAATTGCCTGGGTTAATTATATGAATATTAACTGCAGCAGGACTGACCACAGACCCCAGAGTTTTGACTTATTCTTCTTCCTTTTCTACTATGGAGACAACATAAAGCTAACAACATTTTGGGCCAGATACTGCTATATATCATGTAAAACCTTATGGATCTTGATTTTGGCATATTCTGCATAAACTTTAGATTTTTCTTTTTTGCTGTACTCAGAAAATTTGGCACCTACATTCTTCAATATTTCATAGGCTCCTCATCAAGCTTAGCTACAATCAGTTCTCCATGTCTGACCACACTTCCTCATTTTGGTGGCACTTCTCAACTCTCTTCTCCTCCAGTTTCCATGACTTTTATTTTTCTATGTGTATATATTCTTCAACTTTCACTTACATGGCCTTGACTCTGAGCAGATCTGTGAGTTTCCTAAACCTGTGTCTCCGCTGGAGTGAGGGGGACTGGCTTATGCCATGCTGATGTGGAGCCCGTGCATGCTCTGTCCACCAGGGAATTAACAATGATAATGCATGGGAATTTTAATTGTAACTTCCCGCCAAATACTCCAATGCTTTCCAAGTCAAGTTTCCTGGCAGTAGCCTTTCTCCTGAGCTTTCCAGCTACGCTCCTGAATAACTGTTCCACCAGTAACAACTCCTCACTGTCTTCATGCTCTTCAATTTCAACATGCCAGATTCAAAATTCATCACTGTTCTCTCGTTCTTGGGGGAGATGCGGGGAGCGAGGGAATACAGTGGAAACATACAGTCATGGACGTGCTATACATTTAGTGCTATTTGGGGGCCCTCAAATAGAGCCCCCAATAGAGCGACTTGTATCTGTGAATCACTCACAGATCAAGAGGGAAAGCAGCACAAAGTTTAAAACAAGCAATTGAAAAAGGAGTTTGGCTTTCAATTAAATGCTGGACTCAACCTCTGTAAGAAAAAGCTGATTTCAATTTGACCTGTCTTTCATTTGACTTTACACGTCCTGCACTTGTATGAGAAAAATGTTTCCTAAGTAAGTTTTCCTAGGAAAACTACTATGGAAACAATTACTTTATTCCTGATTGATAGGAACTCTAAGATTCCTCAGCTCTTAAAAGGGGTTCATAGGAAGGATTTTGTAGGTACTTTTTC
Source organism: Loris lydekkerianus (assembly GCA_963574355.1). NCBI lineage: Eukaryota > Metazoa > Chordata > Mammalia > Primates > Lorisidae > Loris > Loris lydekkerianus. The sequence continues at coordinate 55,767 of CAUYPK010001581.1, forward strand.
TAGACCCCAGAAGATGGTGACAGACTGCCCAAAATGGAAAGACCTGCATGCCAATGCTTGCTTTGCAGTTTCCAGAAGAGTAGACCCATCACATCCTCCATTTATTCATTTTTATGTTTTTCTTATACAGACTCAAGGAATCAGTGCCCTGAACCGTTTGCTAGGCAGCCTTTCTCAACGACACATCTTCAGGAACACAACTCCTTTTGCCCTTGCAGTACAGTAAGCACATAACCACTTCTACATTTTTCTAAGTGATTTATCAGAAGAAGTAAAGGGGGACAGATAGAGATAATTATCACACGTGGGAAATGGCGGCACAGTGGAGCTTAAATCTTCCACTGGCTTGTTTTTTAGATTTTCCTCTACACAGATTTTAAACCTTGTCACTGCACACTCCTCCCAGATTTGTATACCTGAATCAGAAAAGAATCAACTGTCTTCTGAGCCTATTCTTTCTGCAGATAGCCAGCACAGCGTTCTCAACACAGTGACTCCCATCTGTGTCTCACTCATACAGACGCATCATTCCGTTCATAAATTCCTGGTCTTATAAAATCTCACATCAGACCCCTGAAGAATGAACTTTACATTTTTAATAATAGTAAGTAAAAAAGTCTTTCTAAAATAATAAAATAAACTTTGCTTTCCACAGAATAACCCAGTAATCTGTGTGTTACTTCTCAGGTACCATCAAATGTTCATTTAGATCACTCACAACTAACGTCAGAAACTGATAAACACAAAAGACTTGGGGGTTTCCAGCAGAAGACAATGCAATGTCTAGAGAACATCCCTCTGGTTCTGATTCTAGCCTTTCGTTGCCTTTGAAATGTTCCATAGTTTTCTAAGTTTTAGATAAGTAAGAGCAAACTAAGTCTTATCTATAGAAATGCAAATAAATTCTGTCCTCTGGAGGTTCAATTGACTTCTCTTTACTCTCTCATTTAAAAAAAATCAGTTTTACATCCATTTGTAAATTCATCTCATATTCCTTTATTGCATATAAATTTGTTTCTCCTTTGAATGGCTATGATATCTGTTTAGTTCTCTCACGATGAGATAAATAAAATTTTCAAAACATGTTTATTTTATGCTCATATGAGAGTCATGATTTTACATTTTCTTAAAAAAATTATTCTTTAACATTAAAACAAATAATTCCCAAAGCCATTAATAAGAACGATTTAAAAGCCATTATAACAGATTTCAGATATCAGTTTCTTTTTTTCTGCTAACAGAAATTTTCCTGCATTGAGTATCATTTAAATAATAGCTTAGAAAGTCTAGTCGATGGTGTTTTGTGTGATGTATTTATTGTGTTGGGATTTCACCTGGAATGTACATGGAGCTCTCTGTGGAAGAGGACATAATATATATGACTGCTATGGTTTAACAAGATGCGTAACTATTAGCTATCGATACACAAAGGAGCTGGAAAATCATGGAAACCTTCATTTGGGGAGTCACCAATCTCCTACATAAATATAATTCATAGTCATTTAAGACTCTTGATGGAATAAGAGTTGCCTGAGAAAATCATTCTCAGTGTTAGAGCTGGCAACAACAGCCAGGCTCCTTTTCACAGCATTCTCTCATTCCGCAATACACAAATTCACAGAGGAATTACTACTAAAACCAAAAACAGAGCTAGGAACACGTTTGCTTAAAATGTGTTTATGGAAAGCAGCTAACATCACGTTACATTCCCAACAACCACAACCCCTTCCAAAACTGAACACACTTTCACTCCTTGACTCTTAATATTATTCTATTTTTATGTTTTCAAAACAGAAGATCAACAATGAATTTCTTTCACACTATAGCAAAGGAGCAAACATGAAGTATTGCCTTAGCAAAGGAACAATTTAGTAGTTTTCATTCCTTCCCTGTTTTAATTTCTGACTTAGCAAAGAATGCTTTATGCCAGTATAAATACATACAAAGCTGTTTCTATCAGTGATACATGTTCCAGCAAAAGGACTTAAAAGATGACTTCCCAGATATCTAGCCTAGTGTTATATTGCTAGAAAAAGTTTCAAAGATTTGAGAATTTATACATCTTTTTTGGTTACACTGAAATATGGTTACAGTTTTCTTATTTAAATATTTTAGTGACCAAAGATATTGTCCTTGAGAAACTAAACTGGACTTTAAGCAAGTAGGCGAGCTTAAAAAAAAAAAAAAGTCACATTGGAATACTCAGTTTTTATTAATTTCAATTTCATTTTCATTTTCTGATCAGACTTTATGGAACTTAACAATTTTTATACCCAAGAGCAACAGAAATTTTTAATAAGAAATAAATGAAGCCAGTCCCATTTCTTTCATTATCTGAGACAAACATGGGAAGAAACAACTGATAAAATGTTTCTCAAGCTTATAGCTCTGCGTAATGATTTATAGGGTTGAAACTGACTTACTATCTAGTCCTACTTTTTTTTTTATTAGAACTAATCTTGTCTGACAAGTGGGGGACAAGAAAGAATAGTAGGGTACCTTTTTGTCACAGCCCTAACAGGGAGGTTAGGGATTGTGTTTTTAGTATCATACTCATGGTAACAATATAATTGCCTCTTCCAGAACCCACCAATTATTTTTTATTCAGTAGAATTGTCAATTTGGTAGTAGAAAGGTGCATTAGAAATCATTTAGCAATCTTTAAGCACCTACAGTGAGAGGTACCTAAAAAATGTCACATAGATGAGCATATGTCTAAAGCATGTGCTAAACACACATCTGGGGACCACAAACTTATGAATGGGTTACAAAGTGGCTTTATGAATTGGTTATGTCAAATATGCAACATATTTTCCCAGCCCAGAAAAAATGTTTTTAAAATTATGGTTCAGGTCCTAGGCTGGGCTCACAAAAACCTAATAATCCACAGGGGGACTGAAAAAATGGATGTATAGTTTTTTAAGATCATAGAGGAAAAATATTGCATATGCCTGAGTGTCCATAGGTTGTATCTTCTTAGGAAACCACATCAACAACAAAGGTCGTTTCCTGTGGGTTGTTTCTGAGACAGGGAATGCATCTTCAGCGTTGCTGACTGCCAAGAACTTCAAACCTTTTGCTGGGACAGCAAAAAGAGAAACCTTTGATGTGAAGGTCAGTTGTACACAGCTGATCTGAGTTGGAGGCCTCAGGCTTAAGGACAGACTGTGTTGATATTTACAGTATCTCTGTTTCTAACAAACTTTACCCAAGAGCAAACTAAACATACAAACAATCAGTGAAGGAAGTCATGTCTTGGTTGTAGTTCTGTGATGTCCTTTATTCTTTAATTCAGAATATCACAGAGTGAATGACTGGGGTTGGGGAGAAGCATTCTGCCCCTACTAACGTTAAACGGTGTATGGACACAAGGAAAGGTCTGTGCCTTCCTGCCTCTTCCTGCTCCTCTTCATGTATTCAGCCTCTGGAAGGAACTGAAGCCTTGTTAGAGACCCTGGATTTACATCCTCCATAACAGTGCTTATTGATCATGAGCTGTACTCTGGCACGGACTCACTGCTATTATTTACTTTTGCATTTTTAAATGCACAACGCAATTCTAATCACACAGAGGCACTCTTAACATTTGTTTTACTCCTGACCTCCCAACATCTCAATTAGAGGTTGAGAAACGTTAATAACAGCTGGACAGATAAATTGGTATTACACTTAATTAGCATGTCAAATACCTTTCCTACAGAAAATGAAAGCTGTATTTCATAGTTGAGAAAGAAACACCCACATACTCATGAGCAAATATAAATCACAGAACATAATGTGTAAGTAGTGTTGATATTCAACAAGGTGGCTGATTTCATGCCTGGGCTGTAGAGTTGGACTCATTATCTTGTATTTTGTGAAAGTATATATTGTATCTGGTTATATACGATAAATCATGTTCAGCATCCTGTATTATAATTACCACGGTTAATTCAATCCATGCAAAAAGGCTTATGACAGTAATTAAGAAATTAAAGCACTGAGATAATTGAATTTTTAAAATGTCAACACCCATTAAAATTTCTCAAGAATATGATACATGCATTCCCCATTCCCGTCAGCCTATGATGTTGCTGAAATCTGACTACAAAGCATTTCATGTCATCTAAATCTGTTAGGTCCCTCAGTTCCAAATAGTGTACGAGACTAGAAAGTTATCTCCTTCTGCTGGTTAGTAAGAGAGACCTACTATAAAAGGCATCTAATGTTGCCAAAGTGTTAAATCAGAAATATTTGCTCAAATATATGTTTCTTCAATATTAAATTGCTGCTGCTTCTCACAAAGGAATTAACTGCTAACTTAATATGTCATTACAGCTGCTGTGAAGAACATTCTGGCAAAAGCGCTAGTAGTTGCTGAAGGGTCCTGGAGACCAAGATCTTCCAAGGGAAGGCGTGTGAGCACATGGAAAACTTCTGGGGTGGGACCAGCACAGAAGGAGGCACGCACACAGGACTCCTGGGTGTCCTCTAGAAAGGGAGTGGGAAGTAAACTCAGTAAACTAGTCCCAATACAGGAGGAAGGTTAAAAATCCACAAAATGTTAGTGACAAACCCGTGGGAGGTAGAGGCCAGTGACTTTAAATATTACCATACCCCTCCTCCACACACCCCCTCCCCAATACACACACAAAATCACCAAACAGCAGGTTCAATTTCATACAGGAATGCCTGTGGTTTCTCTAGTTAAGTAGCAACACAGTCTGCTTGGGAAAAGCAAACGGCAGAGGTGCAAAAAAGAAGTCTTTACAGCTGGTCTTTAAGTGAGCAGAGCTACTGCTTTTTAAGATACAAAAAGGGATTTTTTAAAAAAGTCTATTTTGATGAAACAGGTCACATTGGAAAAGGGAAACCTATTAAGACACAAGTGAAAACGAAACAAGCAGTGGTGCGATGTGTGAAGGGCAAGATGGGGAAACAGATAAAGAAATCTGAAGGGAAGAAAAGCAGAAAAATGGAAAAGGAAAAGATGGGTGAAAACAGGCACAGAGGGCTTGTGAGCACTGCAGGGGGAAGTGAAATTATCTCATAGCACAAAGAGCAGAACCACGAGGCAACTAATCACGGAGCCGTGGAAACCGTCCACAGGGAGCATCTCTGGGGTTGTTCAAGAAGGCAGGTGCGGCTGATGCCGAGAAGCTTCGACTGTTAACTCTGCGGAATCTAACCCAGACTCAATTGCTGCTGGAAATATTTTCCCAAAACCCAACCTAAATTTGCCTTCCATAATGTCATTTAATACTCGTGACAAAAAGAAAAAAAAAAAAGTAAAAAGGAGAGAAAAAATATATACACACACACAAATTCACACTCCAGAAATGTAATTTAAAAACACCCTTTGAAACCAGGGTTGTTTCTTCATTCATCTATTTAGAATTGGGAGTTTTCATGAACTCTGTGCAGTTTTTCCTGAAGACCACAGACAGAACATCCCTAACTCAGAGGAAGCAGTGCTGAGTTGTCAGAGCCCGGGGAATTCTCATTCAGGAAATAATTCACCAAATGTATTGGAATGTGAAATCTGACCACATATTCGTCCTTACGTGAAGAGCCCTACTTGTCCAGTGAGGAACCAGCTCTATTCAGTTTATAATTCATCAGCTCTGCTGACTTTGAGACCATAGAAGCTATTATGAGCTTTTTCCCAAGATGCCCAAAGGCAAAAGAGCAAAGCAGGAGACAGAAAGCAGGCTGGACACTAAGCCGTGTGCCCTGTAAATTAATAAAAGTAATCAAACAAACCTGAGTCCAAAAGGCAAAAACAGGGGTGTCTGTTTACCGCCTTGCATTTGTACTTAATTTAAATAAAACAATGACCAAGCCCAGAACAACTTCTCCATGAAAACAAAAACAAAGAAAAAAACCTTGTGATCTGAACACAGTTGCTTTTCAAAATTTTCAGAGTCAGGCTTCCACTCACCAACAGTTCCAGTTTACCAAAGAACTTTAAGAGAAAGCAGATGTAACCTAAAATTCAATGACTGCACTACATACTGCCATTCACCAGGCATTAGAAACAACAAACCCCAGGTCTGCAGGGCACTCTTGGCAATCTTGATTTCTTTAAGCTAAGTACTGATGCAATTAAGGAAGCAAGGAGAGAAAAGCATTTTCACATTCAAATTTCTTTCTGAGGCTACTTCTCCTCCCGCCCCCAGAGTTAGTTGGAAGGTAAACAATTTGAGCTCAGAAACTGAGTTTGAGTTTTACACACACACACACACACACACCCTCACAAGTTTGCCCCTAAAGCCCAGACAGTACCCAGCACCACAGAAGGAACATTTCTCAGCCACACCTGAGGTGTCCCTGGGCTCCCCCAGGGAGATCTCCCACCCCCACCCAAGACAGGATGACATTCCTTCTGCTCCATGCCATGTCGGGATGTACTGAGCAGAGGTTGCCAACCTTTGGCGAGTCATGAAGAAATCAGAACTGCAAGTGACTTTGGACTCTTCTCCGAGAGGAAACGCCCACTTTAAAACAGCTGCGGGTTTTCTTAACAACCCACGGCCAAAGGTGCTTTAATCCTCTGTGACTGATTTTTGCAGATCCTTGCAACTTCAGGACTATCCAGTTTGCAGACAGAATGTACGACATTTGTTGAGTCTTTCGAGCGCCATTCAACTCAATCCAAAAAATGTCTTTTACTTGCAATGAAAGAAAATAAGCAATGCCTCTCAAAGTTCCCTTTAAATAAATTCCCAATACACTAATTACTACAAGACAGATATAGAGTGTGAGGAGACAAGAATTAAAAAAAGGCAACGTTGTACAGAGCTATGTGACTGCTGTAAGTGAACACTTTGCTGTGGCAGTAAAAAAGCAAACAAAACAAAAGAAAAAAACAAACCAGAAAACAAAAAACACCAAACCAAAAACTTCTGTAGTGGTCCAGTATACTTTGATTTACACATTGCTGTTTTTAGACTGCTGCTGTTGAATCTGGCCTTTTTATATCCCCAATACTTTTAAAGCTGGTTTTAAAATTAATGATCAATGAAAGAGAAACACAAAAATTAAGTCCTATCACATAGGAAGAAGCCTCAGGAAAACTGCTCTGCTCAATTTTAAGAACAAAATGTAAAAATAGAAGGAAAATAAAGTAGGAAGAATCAAACAGTATAAAATAGAAAAAAATTTTAAAAGGCAAGGCAAGTTAAAAAAAAAAATGCCTTCCTAGTATATATTAAGACAGAATTACAAAGTCTAAGAGACAAACGGAAAAGAACAGAAATGTCTGAAAAAATATGAAGGAAGGAAGGAGGCAAAATGAGTATGTGTGCGTGTTTTCCAACTCAGTTAAGTGGAGTCGTCAACTTGTGAGAAAGGACAGATTACCCAGAAACTGACACTGAGAAAATCAACGCAATTCATGAAACTAAAATTGTAACCCTAACTTTCATCATATACAAAAATAGTGCAGATGGATCAAAGGTCTACATAAGAAAGGTAAAATTAAATTAAAAAAAAAAAAAAAAAGAATTAAGATAATGTGGAGACCATCAGAGGCTACGTAAAGAGCCATCCGCAGAGAAAGGAACAACAGAATACTGAGTAGACCTTCAACCTTCACACCTTTTCCCGATTACTGGGAGACGCAGCTACCTTCTTGTGACCGTACACGAGAAGTGTAAAGAAAGCCAGCGCAGCTCTTCAGAGCAAGCACCTGGGTCCCTGGCCACATAATATTATTAGCCAGTGGAGCCAGCCATGAATGGCTGACCTCTAGACTTCTTGTGAAGAGGAAAAATTAATCTCAGCTTTTGGAAGCTATCACTGATTGGGTTTTCTGCTCTTTGTAGCCATGAACGAGAGCACATGACAAAGTAAATGTTAGACACCCAAGGTAACAAAACAATGGCCACCACTGTGTTTCTGAAAATGGTCCTTATATACAAACAGGTGTGCTCTTGAAAATAATCAAAACTAACTCCACAATCAAGAGTGCTCCTAAGACAAACAACAGACGAGATGGGCATCAGAGCAAGACCCAGGAAGGAGGGGTATGAAAGACCAACAGAAGTCTAGCAGCCACACAGGATAATGATACTGAAGAAAGTCTTGTATTCAACCACTGCTAACCCACAGTCCGAGGGTGTTCAGGGGGGAGGCAGCCTCAGACTGACAATAGTGCAGCTCAGGGAAGGCCCAATTCTTGGAATTATGTCAGACAATCAAATCTTTCTGCTCAGACCTTTTGCAAGCAGATACTCAACACCAACTCTACTTCTAAGCACATCTAATATGAGAAAATTATATCCCAATATATTTAAAATGCCATCAATACAAGCTGATAACAAAAACCTAGGTTTATACATTTAAATCAACTCCACAATAGTAGAAATGTCACACTGTGGGGGCTCTTTCACACTTTCTTGTGCCAGTGAAAAATCTCTTAGATTCAGCACTGTCATTATACCACAGTGGGTTTTGTTTTTGTTTTTTGCTTCTCTCTTTAGCTAAGATATTTTGTTTTAAATGCGCATAACATTCAATTCTATGTCTAAAAATAAGAAAAACTATAGAAGTTCAATAGCTCAAGTTAAATCACAGTGGGCAATACTGCAGAGAAAGTTATAACAGAAAGGGAGGCTTGTTTCCATCAACACTTTTTAACTTGGCTTTCTGGAAAAAATAAGTGCACCCTATAGGCATGTTATATGTACAGTCATGATTTCCAAATGCATTATTACATCGCCTAAAAATATTGAGTGTTGTGGTTTTTGGTTCCAGACCTACATGTGAATGGATATATCTTCAGGCACTTTAAAAATAAAATAAATAAAATAAAGAAGCGAAATTGAACTTCTCCTAAATAAAATTTGAAGTTTTCAAATTATGGTTCAATAAAGGAATATTAAAATGTAAGTACGGCATGTATTCTGACTAGCAGTAAGAAGTAGTTATATTTTGTAATATATTATCCTAGGCTTTAAATTATTCTTCCCTGGCAGTACTGATCATTTGTTTTAATAATGAAAGAATTATCATCTTAACTGATAAGAATTTTATCCCTAACACACACACACACACACACACACACACACACACACACAGAGACACAGAGAAAACAGATGAAATAGTTCCCACCAGGCATGTTACTTCATAAACACAAAACATATCCCAGGTGTTATTAGCAAGAGACTTCATTCAATTATAAGGACATCTATGGTTAACAGTTTTTGGCATTTATATTTTTATTACTAATATTTACCAGTAACATCTCAAAACTGATAGCACACTAGGCTAATACCAATGAGAACCACCACATAAATAAGAAATGGCAGTGATCAATGTTTCAGGAACTGTACCATTTATTTTAGAATTACTTTACTAGTTATAGAAATAAAAATGGTTTCAGGTAAGTTCCAGGCATGGGTGATTTAAAAACAAAACAAAATGTTTAAGGAGCAAGAAAATGTTATTTTTTTCTTTCTTTTTCTTAGTGTTAAGACAGTTTTATTCCTTTTCTAGAAAATAACCACAAAGGTAATTACGTTTAAAAATTATTTAGAAAGCAAAAAAATAAATAATGACAGTGTATCTTTCATTTACACGACTTTGTATGTACACTACAAAATACTTTCCCCTTTTTTTGTCTTTTCTCCTTTTCCTTCAACTGATCTGAAATGTGAATTGTCTGTATCAGACCAGAATGTCCAACAGTGCTTGAGTAGACTCTCCTCATGCCACCATGAGAAGGGGCTGTCAAGACAGTATATGAACTCAAACAGTCACAAGAAAAGCATTACAACTATTTATTTTTGTGTGAGTTTCTTACAATTTTATACTCCCTTGGAGTCTGTAGTTCTTCCTGGCTTTTCTGAATTAAGAATATTTCTGGAAATGTGGCTGGGTGTGGTGGCTTATACCTGTAATCCTAGCACTCTGGGAGGCCAAGGCAGGTGGATCCCTAGAGCTGAGGAGTTTGAGACCAGCCTGAGCAAGAGCCAGGCCCCATCTCTACAAAAATAGAAAAAATGAGCTGGGCATTGTGATGGGCACCGGTAGTCCCAGCTACCTGGGAGGCTGAGGCAAGAGGATCACTTTAACCCAGGAGTTGGAGGTTGAAGTGAACTAGGCTGATGCCACAGAGGAAGACTCTGTCTCAAAAATAAATAAATAAATAAATAAATAAATAAATAAATAAATAGCACATTTTCTGCTACGGTAAGCATTTGGGTATGCATATCTTCCATTTCAAATTATTCAATCAGTCCTGTGATTGATAGTTTAGTCCCTACAGCTATTCATATGTTTTGTAAACTCTTTAATATTTGTTGCTAGAGAGGGGAAAAGGGGGGGGGGGGACTTTAGAGGCAAAAGACTTTTTTCCAAGAAAGAGCACAAACATAAAATAGGGACCAGCTGTCTTCAATGAGAGCCCTTTATGCAAAAAAATATTTGTAGCTTCAAAAGAGTAAAATGGGTTCCAATTAAAAGGCAGGGGCCTTTCAGATTTCTAGAACATAATTTTAATTAACAAAACTTTTCACTTGAAAATGATTATAGTTTGACAATAATGCTATGATCTAGATGTGAGTTATTAATGGTTTCAAAAATCTTCCACTCACCCCATTTTATAGGTAGATACATAATGGACACTGTTCAGTAGCAGAATTTTTCACTGATGATATTTTACTGACTGTAAGATGCACATTTCAACACCAATACAATAGCGACACATCTTAAAATCAACAGCTACAATAGCTCTTGGTCTCATGGCAGTCATGACACATTTCTAAGTGCATGGACAAATGGGGACACAAAAGTCATATTATCATATTTCTTGTGTGAAAACAAACCTAAAAGAGCTCTCATGAGTTTAAAATAATCCCAAATGACAAAAAAGCATGTGTCATAGTTTAAAGGGTCTCATTTTTCTCCCAAATTGCCTTGTTTCTAATAATCAATGCTATTTTAGGTTTGATGAAATAGGCACAAATATAATCTAGATAAATAGTATTTGTGGTGATTTAAGTTGCCTAACAAACTGAGTATAAAACGTGCCACTGGCCATCGCGGCCCCACACAGTAGAGTCTGAACTCCATTTACCAAGCTTCTCTCTCACTGTCCACTGCTCTTGGTGTCCTGCTGTTAGGAACAAACCATTCATGATGCCCTAAGCGTGTGCTCCATCTACTTGCTCTAAATGTCGTTTCATGCTCTCTTTTGCTAGGATTCATTATCCTCACATGGTTCTAGAGTTTAAATTTTTCGCCATTCTTTAAAGTCCATGTCAAATAACATTTTTCCTAAGCAGTCTTTTCTAACCTCCGGCCCAATGAAACACTCTCAAATACTGTGTATAATCCATATTTGAAAATTACAAACTAAAGGCCCACTAGTGACCCTATATATTGAATAGTATTGGTTCACATCATGGTGTCATTTTCGATTATTTACATTTTTAAAACTCACAGAAATCCAACTTTCAAGTGTTAGGTGCTTGGCTCCTTAGACATTTAAGTTTGCAATCCTTGCTTCATTCAAGGAAGGGTTGGGAGGACTATGAATTTTATCTAATGCACCTTTGTAGGGCCATAGCAGGTATTTTACAAACATTGGTTGAAATGAGTATCTATTCTTTCTTAACTTATTCTAATAATGGTACAGTTTGGGGGGAATTTTCTTTAAAAGTCATCTTTAAGCAAAAACATCTTGAGTTACATCAAGTGGATAAGTTATATGTAATGAGAAACAAGGTAAACTTTTGTTTAATGTATTGGTTGTCTTGTTTTTACTTGTTTTTCTGTACATTCAAACTCAAGAGAAGAAATAGGCTGAATATCAATTAGGTTTTCACTGGAATTTCTAGAGACCTATTACCAATATGCTTTGCAAAAATAAAATAATGCATGTCATAAACAGTTTTGACAGCCAGTACAATTCATGCTGCTTAATTCTAAATACAGTGTAATAGGAAACTAAGTTTAAGTCAGTTAAATAGATTAGTACGGAGAACCTATTGCATACTCTCAGGATACGAAAAAGAAGAAATCACAAATAATCACAGTCTCTGCTTTTAGAATTTAGCATAAGTTAATTTTCCCAAGAAACACTATAACATCAATTAAATGCTGCCAATCCATGTTACCATAAGCAACTATTTAAAAATTCTCATTTCTTTGAAATTCCTCCATCAGTAAATAGCCTTGAATATTAAGTAGTCCTCTTAACAAATCACTGCTTATTGGGATCCTCCTAGTCTAACTCAGTGAGCTGCAAAGCTTTCTCCAGGAGTTTAAAAATAACAGAAGATGGCTGGGTGTGGGAGGTTCACACCTGTAATCCTAGCAGGCTGGGAGGCCGAGCAGGAAGATGGCTTGAGGCCAAGAGCTTGAGGGTGAGAGCCCAGTCTCCACAAAATATTAAAAAAAAAAAAAAAAAAATTAGCCAGGCATGGTGGTATTTGCCTATCATATCAGCTACTCAGGAGGCTGTGGCAGGATTGTTTGGCCCCAGGAGTTAAGGGCTGCGAAGACTGGGGTGAGCTGTGATGATGCCCCTGCACTCTAGCCCAGGCAACAGAGTGAGACCCTGTCTCAAAGAAACAAAACAAAAAGAACTTTAAGGACAGAAAGACCTACACGATTATGTAGTGTAATGGTTCTCCAGCAGCAGCAGCCTCACCTGGGAACTTGTTGGAATTAAATTTCCACAGCCCCACTGAGTTAGAGACTAGGGAGTAGACCCAGAAAACTTGTTCTAAAAAATTCTCCAGGTAATGTTGAGGTACACTCAAGTTTCAGAAGCACTGATGGAGTGTAATCCCCGATGTTCCAGAGAAGTTAAGAACCTTTACAAGGCCATTCAGCCAAAAAGAGACTAAAGTTGGCCTTAGATACTGGTTTCCTTATCTCAGCTATTCTTCTCTGATAGCAAAACATATATATGATATATGCCATACTACACCAATATAAAAATAGAATTCCAAAGCACATGCAAAAGCTTAGAGAAAAATCATTGCTTTGAGGTAGTTTCATTTTTCCCACTCTCCGTTTTTCATTTGAGTCTCATAGGGGAATAAGATTTCTAATTATATTCATATGACCTGGGCTAAATCTCAATATATATCAAAATATAGCTCTTAACAGGATTTATACTATACATTCTTTATTATCTGCCCGTTTTACTAGGCTATAAGTTCTATGAGGGCAAAATATTCTGTTCTTTGTTTACTTCTATATCCCAGAGCCTAGAACATGGCCTGGCACACAGGAGACTCTCAAAAGTCACTCATTTTGAGTCAAGGAATAAATAAATTTAAATCTGACTTGTATTATCACTTAATATGTCTTTTACCCAGCTACACTGTAAACTATTACAGACTCAGTCTTAAATAATTTCTGAACTCTCATCACCTAGTATGGTACAATATACCTTGCCTGTCTAGTAGCTGACAATTTTTTTTCCTACAAAAGACCAGAGAGTAAATATTTAGGCCAATTGGTCTCTGTTTCAACTAGTCAACTCTGCCTCTGCAAAGGCATCCAAAGACAATATGTAAGTGATGGATGAGGCTGTGTTCCCATAAGTCTTTATTTACTAAGACAGGGAGTGGGCCAGATTCAGCCTGTGGAATGTAGTTTGCCAATTTCTAATCAAACCAACAGAGCTGACAATTACTATCAGTTTTATATTTTAAAAACTAATTAAGTTGATAAAGACAAAAGGCTATACACGAGCACTCAAACAAATATGTGCAGAGAGAGTACATAAGTGTTTATGTTATTTGAAATCTATACCCTATTATGTACTGTGGAATTTCAAGTAACTAACAGACTAAATTTCAAATGTCTCACCATAAAAAATGACAGGTAAGTGAAGACATGGCCATGCTAATTTGCTTAATTTAATCATCTCATATTGTATACGTATAGCCAACATCTAACTATACTCCACAAACAGTTATGATTTTCCAATCAAAATAGTATTAATAAAATAAATACAATTTATATCATCTAATAAAGCAAATAAAGTTATGGATGCTTATCTCTTGCATCAATTATCAATTTGCTTGTTAATTTTAAGTTCATCTTAGAGTTCATTCTCATATCTTAATACAGAGATCTAATCAAGGTGGACAGTAAGGAATGGCTGCTTTTTTCACTTCTTTTAACATACAAGATTTAGAACCACTGGAGACAGTAGTTGAAATGACCATTACTTCCTCAAATGCAAGTCTACTCTGGCACCCCAAGGCTGAAGCTAATCTTCTCCAGGGCATTCAAAACAGCTTTAATCTCAAACAAATCTATCACTTTATGTTTCTCTTTTTATTAATGCATACTTCCTTTGTGATTACAACCTGAAGAAGACAGACCTGGCTCACCAATCACACTGTGTGGTCCTGTGAACCTCAGCAGCTGGCATGAGCAATGATAGATCACTTGGTTTCTGTTGCAGGGGAGAATGTCCTTTGGAAACGGAGGGAAGGAGAAAGCCAAGAGCTGAAAGTCACCCTCTGAAGTACTACTCAGCTGCCAGAACCTTGGCTATTGTTATTGGCTTCACTTTTCTAAAACAGAATGAATTACTTCTCTGTTGTTGACGTATCAGCTGACTTTACATTTTTTTCTTTAGTGAGTTTTAGAAACTCAGAACAGATTTTTCTCTCCACGCCTTTCCCCCTTTTTAATATGTAATAACTGAGACTTCTGCTAGACTCAACACATCATACTAGGAAACCATGGCTAAATGCTTACCTGTATTCACGTTTCATTTTAGGAAAGGGACAGTCTGATTCTTCTAGCCCACCCTGCAAACTGATTCACACCAAGGGACAAAGAGAATCAGCGACAGAAATTTAGCCACGACCAAGGAGAAGCCACCACACGTCCCACCTTAACCTGCTCAGCTGTGACTCTGAGAACTCATCTCTCATTCCCTCCCTCCCCCCTTTCTCACCAATCGTAATCCCTGCCAAATTTTAATTAAGGAAGAAAGTAATTGTTTTTTCTTTTCCCTACCCTCTTTGGCAGAAGCAATAAGCAAGCAAATATTTAGAGATAATTCTGTTGTTTAAAGGATTTGAACTGCTTTACTTTTCCAAATGCTGACAGGCTACATAAGATAATTTTTATAAAAACATCTGTAAATTGTCAGGCACTTAACAGATGTTAATACATTTTATTTCACTGTCATCGTTGCCCACTCTAAATCATAATATTTGATGTAGTTAGGACACATTTTATAGATAAAAATAAAAGAAGTCTGTGGAAAACTGTCTGCCAAGAAACTGGTCCCTGATGTCAAAAAGGCTGGGTACCACTGCTATAAGGGATTGTTTTCATCATCCCCATTTCACAGGTAAAGATGCTTTAATAAATTAACACCTTGCCCCAGGTCACAGAGCTAGTAAGTGACAGAACCAGCGTTCAACCCAGAGAGTCAGGATCCAGACCCCAAACCTTTAAACCAGTGCATTATGAAAGATAGACTACTCCAAAAAATACTTGAAGAACAGTTATATCCTGTGGTCAAAATTTGAAGTTTTGTGATGGACCATCATTAGAAGATCAGAGCCATCATGTGGTCAAAGGAAATGAAATTATTTTTATGCCTTGTAATCAAGAATAGGGATGTAGCAGAATAGGGTCATAGTAGGAGATAACGGAAAATCTAATTTAAAGCCTGACTGAATCTGCGGAAGTAGACCAAATGAAAACCCCTTGTAAGAACTCTTGAGACTCAATGATCTTTCTCATTTCTTAGACCATCAATTCCATCTATTTGCTGTAATTAATTTCCTTTCCATGGTTCAGTTTTTTACAGTTAGTCCTGATCCCCTCCAAGGTCCTCCACCTCCTCCCCACCAATGTCTTTGCAATGACTTCTTGCATCAGCCTTTCTCCGTGAACCTGAATCCAGAAATGGATATTGTACTGAATACTTGATGGAAACATCAGACATGGTGGTGTGAGGGGTCTCATCAAATTGTTTCTTACCCAGGTAAGGTCAACGATGTCAAATCATACAAATTTCATCATGAAATTTAGGATTTTATGGTTCTTTGCCAATGGCCAATAAAATAAAATATTAATAAATATAAGAATAACTTTCAGAAAAAAGTCCTTTTTAAAATTCAAGAAATAGTGGTTGATGAATAAGCAGTGTATTCAGGGCACATGTGACTATGTGAGGATATTTTTGTTTATCTGTGGTGACATACCAAGATATCAGGCACAAACTTTTTTTTTGGCCAATGAGCTTTTGTTAATGTTTTTGCATCTAATGTGTGGCTTTAGACAACACTTTTTCCAAAGTGTGGCAGAGAAGAAAAAAGGTTGGACACCCCTGTGTGGCTTAGATGGTACTTAATTCATTATGTCTGAGTACTAGTCTAACTTTTTAACAAAGCTTTAAAAGGCACATATTATAATGGTTATTGAGCCAAAACATGATTTTTTAAAGAAAATAATACCTTTGTCCAGGCACGGTAGCTCACACTTGCAACCCTAGCATTCTTGGAGGCCGAGGCCAGGCTGGCAGATTGCTTGAGCTCAGGAGTTTGAGACCAAACTGAGCAAGAGTGAGACCTCGTCTCTACTAAAACAAAAAAATTACAGGGGCATTGTGGTATGCACCTGTAGTCCCAGCTCCTCAGGAAACTGATGCATGAGGATCACTTGAGCCCAAGAGTTTGAGGTTGCTATGAGCTATGATGTCACAGCACTCTAGTCTGGGACAACAGAGTAAGAATGTCGCAAAGGAAAAAAAAACCATAGCTTGTAACAATTGGATGGTTTCAGGTGTTAATTTAAAAATACAATTTTTCCTTGGCAAAACAATTGAGGGGGGTGGGCATATGCCCAAATGTTGAAGAAAATGCTCATTACAAAATAAACATTATTAAAACAGCAATCTTTCTCTGTGATTAATAAATTTAAGTTTTTCTATGAAAAAAATGCCATTTTTTTCAAGTTGGCAACTAAAATAATACTTGTTTATAATTGAACAAAACATCAATTTAAGAATACAACACAACATGGTAGCATTCATCAATTTAAGAGTTCATTTAGAATGGCAATTTTATTAAGCTCCTAAGAATAATTTTGAGCTATGTGTCCCTATAAGACTTTGAATAAGGTAAATTCCTCTGCCTTCGTTTATTAGGATAGCATTACAGACGAAAGGAATTTTTGTGGCATGAGTACTTCACAGCAAAGATGGTACTCAATACCTGCTTACATTCTGTTGTCATGGGGACCATCAAGGAGAAACCATTTAAATGCCAGAATTTCAAACCTGCTAAAATACTGCCTTTAAGTCTGGTTTCACTTACAGCTTGGAAATCAAAACTGTAGCAACAGTTTTATTTTTTAAAAAGGTATAATCTAACTGCTTTATAAAAGAAAAAAAATGTATTGACTTCACTCTTTGAAAGCCTTGAATTTCCTTTCCATGAAAAATTCCGACGCCAGAGCATACCAACCTGGGGGATTCTGCTGCCTAGCAGGTAGCCATGGCAACAGAAGTACACACTATGAGCTTGCACTGACGCCCGCATGATAAGACCCAAACTGAGAGCTGTGGCATGTGTTTGTACAGCTGCTGTCTCCTGGTTTTATTTCTGTTGATACTTTAAAAGAAAATCAGCTAATTTCATCTTTTCCTTTAAGCTTACCTAAAGATCATTATCAAAATATCAAAAAAACAATTTCAAGCAAATGGTGGCAGAGAAATAAAAATGCAGAGTAGAGAGATGACAAGAAGCCCTTACTCCCAATGTGCTGGAAGGACCTGTGTGCCATTGTATCATCTCAAATTTCATCGGCAGTGGGACTCAAACTAGTCCACAGAAGGGTAATTACCAAGCCTAGTACTTAACTAAGAAATCTGGAGATTGTATTTTCTTAAGAAATCAGATGCTAAGGGGGGCGCCCTGTGGCTCAAGGAGTAGGGCGCTGGCCCCATATGCCGGAGGTGGCAGGTTCAAACCCTGCCCAGGCAAAAAAAAAAAGAAGAAGAAAAAAAAGAAATCAAATACTACAAAGCCCTCTGCAATTTGGCCCCCATGTCATTTAATTTTAAGCCTCTGCCCAACCACACTACTCTATGAATCCAGCATTCCAGCCAAATTGGTCTGCCTGTCATTCTGTAAATATGCTAACTATTCTGACTTTCCCTCACAACATTCCCTACCACAATGCCCTTTTGGGCCATTATCCTACAAAAGTAATCTATAAAACAATAGTCAATTGCCATGTGGCAAAAGTAACTTCTGAATTTATTTATTTTTTCATTTATATTCTACATTTAGTAAGTTTCACATGTACCCTTGTAAGATGCACCGTAGGTGTGATCCCACCAATCACCATCCCTTCACCCATCCTTTCCCCTTCCCTCCACTCCCTTTCCTCTTTACCATATTCTGAGGCTATATTTGGGTTCTAGCTTTCATATGAATGCTATAAATTAGTTTCATAATAGGGCTGACTACATTGGATACTTTTTATTCCATTCTTGAGATACTTACTACTTACTAAGAAGAATTTTGTAATTTATTAATTTATTCAGCTTTATAGGTTACTGTTTTATGAGGTTTTTACAAGGTTACTTGCAATTTATTAATTTATTCAGTTTTATAGGTTACTGTTTTATAAATATATCATGGCTAATTTGTCTACTCTGGCATTGATGGACATTTAAGTTGTTTTCAGTGTCACACTACTAAGATGCTGTGAGGCTTCCTGGTTAATATGTGCAAATATTTCTTTAGAGTGCAATTCTAAGTAGAATTGCTAAATCTAGAACAAGACATTTTCAGTGTGTTTTAATTTTGTACTTCCTAAATACAACAAATGCATCTGGTTGAATATTTATTATTTATCTATGTTTTTTTAATTCTGCAAAATATCTGTTGATGACCATATATTTATTTCTCCCACCCTCTCTCTACTCAGTAGAAGTTGGATTTTATATATTCTGGTCACTAATATTATATACTCTCTCTGTCTCTCTCTCTCTCTGTCTCTGTCTCTCTCTCTCTCTCTATATATATATATATACATACACATATATATGTGTATATGTATATGTATATGTGTATATATAATATATATATTGCATTTACACATATACATATGCAATGTATACATAAGGTATATATATTATATATATGTGTGTGTGTATTGCCACTGTTTTTACCCAAAGTTGTTTTGTCATTTCAATAATTTTATGTGTATTAATATAGCTAGAAATTTTTAATTTTAATATATTTTAATATATACATCTTTTAGGCTTTGTTTATGTATGTCTTGTTATAATATGACCCTACTCTGAGGACATGAAGATATTCACATACATATTGCCTTTCACAGTTAAGCCTTTAAACTATCTGGAATTAATCCAATGGCAATTTTATTTACCTTAGCATTATATTTGGTGGAATAAGAATTAAATTTTGTAGAATGTCTTAGATTTCTTTGTTAGATATTTTTTTTGGCATCTTATATTTTTAATGCTATTGGGCACATTATCTTTTTAACTTAAAATGTCTTATAGCTTTCTGTTCAAATATAGAAATTAAACTTATTTTATATATTAATTTTATAAAGTATCTTATATATCTATGTAACATAGATATATAGATAATCTATTAATTTTTATGTATTGTGACAGATTTTCTATAATGATTAATGAAAATGATATTGTATTCCTTTATCATTCTTATACTTTTTCCTTCTTTTTATTTTGTTATTTTAATATCTATGATCTCCCTAAAATATGTGGTGGTAACAAGCGTCTTTCTTTGGTTCATGATTGATTGTGTTTCAATATTGAGGATATTTACTATGAATCTTCGTGATGACATCTGCATCACATTAACAATATATGCTTTTGTTCTTAATTTATTAAGAACATAAAGGAAGGGCGGTGCCTGTGACTCAAAGGAGTAGGGCGTTGGCCCATATGCCAGAGGTGGCAGGTTCAAACCCAGCCCCAGCCAAAAACTGCAAAATAAGTAAATAAATAAGTAAATAAAAGGATGTTGAATTCATGGAATGCTTTTTTTTCATTAGTTTAATTAAAATTTCTCACATTTGTTCCTTATTGTATCTCATGCATTGAATATTATAATTTGATATTCTAAATTGAAGTACCCTTACCTGAAATGCACAACTTGGTCTTGATTTATTTTCCTTAATTTATTTTTCAATAGTAAGAAGACATTTATAGGCTTGCAACCCTTTTCATTAGCCGGTTGCCCTGAAAACTGACTCTTTTGATATTGTTTTTTTTTGGACACTGATATAAAAGTTATACTAATCTGTAATGAATATGGGCTAATTCTCTATTTCTCTTCTCTGATAAAAAAGAAATGTATTGAATTGGAATAACCTGTTTCATGAAGATTTGATAAAAATCAAATATTAATAAAACTTCCAGAGTTCTTTCTATTTTGGGGGTGGATAGTGGGTGTTAGATTTCACAGATTTAATTTTCATCATGATATGGAAGCAATTAATTTTCGGTTCCCTCTAGACACAACTTTATCATTTCCTACATTTTTAAAGCTTATTCATTTCATGTAAGTGTTCAAATATACTGGCATAAACTTTTTCTTATTTGATTATAGTTCTAATTCTGGCTGAATTTATAGTGATGACTTGCTTTACTTACTTTATTATTAGAGAATTTTCTTCCCTATTCTGTTGAATCTTGGTTTGTTGCTTCCACTAATTATTCCAAAGAACCAAGTTTTGGCTTAATTAAAGCTCTATGTTCTCGGCTTGTTTATTTTTGCTTATTCCTCTATGATTCCTTCTTTTTGTTTTCTTTGGGTTTATGTTTTCCCTTTTTCTTTCCTAGTTTCCTGAGCTAGATAATTAGCTCATTAATTTTTAATTATAAGAAACCTACCTGGAGATTTTCCCAACTGATAGGCCAGGGAGGATGCTATGTTTGGCCATGCAAATGTTTTAAAGTGATTATCCTGACAGTGAGAATTCAGTTAAGGGTTTCAAGTGTATTGATAATATGTGTAGATTCACTTTTTAATAAGTGCCTTTAAATGAAATAGTGGGAATGGTTTGGAGGAAACAGAGTGGATTTTAGGAAATTTGTTAGTAGACTATTTCAAATGCCTACATAAAATATAATGTGGATTTTTTTTTTTTTTTTTTTTTTTTTCTAGAGTGTTTCACTTTTTTGCCCTTGGTAGAGTGCTCTGGTGTCACAGCTCACAGCAGCCTCATACTCTTGGGATCAAGTGATTTTCTTGCCTCAGCCTCCTGAGTAACTGTGACTACAGGCGCCCAACACAACACTGGGATATTTTTAGAGGCGAGGCATCCTTCTGGCTCAGGTTGGTCTGAAATCTGTGAACTTGGGCAATACACCGGCCTAGGTCACCCAGAGTGCTAGGATTATAGTCGTGAATCAAAACGCTGGGCCTATAATAATGGACTTGATTTAGAAAGTGGTACCCATGAAGATAGGAAAAATGGACTCAAGAAATATTTGAAGTAAAATTGGCTGACATTCTTGATGGAGAACTCACTGTCCTGCCACTTCTCAGAGGTGACATTCCCAGTAAGGCAAGGGTAATGTGCTTTCTTAATTGTTAGATTTCTTAATATTTATTACCTAGTGACTTGAAACTCCCAAGATAGTAATGCCTATGAGGAAAGTGCTTTCTTTTCCTTTCTATTTACTCTGCTTAGTGAAGAAAAATGAAATGTTGCATAAGAAAGCAATGCTAGTCAGCTCTCTTTTTTAGGGAGTGCCTATAGCAGTGCCCTTAATTTTCCAAATATCATGCTCAGTTTACTTTTAGTATCATGGTTTACAACAGGATTTGGATCTACTATTAATTGGAAGTGAAAACCTGAACTTCAGAGTTAGGGCCTTTCTCATTGGTACCTATCATACCCCAGGATTTTATTCTGTAATGGTATGTAATGCAGATCAATGTCTCATATCAAACCATTTTTAAATAGAATTCTTCATAACCCATCCAAATTTAAAATACTTTATACAATTATCTAAGAGGAATGGGGAATAGAAAAAGATTCTGAATCATTGCTTTGGCTATCTTAAATTCACTTTCTTGAAGTTCTAAGTAAATAAATTGTACACAATATGGGCCATAAATCTTAAAATGACTTATATCAAAAAAGAGAGAAATAATAAAGAGGAGACCATTGGGCTAGAGAATGATTCTGGGAATATTTTGCATAGAGAGAAGAAAAATGGCTTTAATAAACTAATGCTCTTCGTATTTTAAAAGTGAATTTTAATTCATCCCCAGATATTTGAAGGCATAATATGTTTATTTTATATGTATATGGTTATATTAAAATTGTAGGTTGACTTTTTCTTTGTTGGGCATTGCAAAGTCATGTTTGAAGCCAGTGCATTTTTTAAACCTATTTTATCTTACTACTCTCTAGAGTTGCCATTTTGAGATCTGAGTCAGAAAGTAACTCATTTTTGAGTTTGATTTCTCTTTGGGAGAAAGATCTAGATATGCAATGAGTAAAATTTCACCCAATATTTATTAGAAAAGAGTAAATTGTCTTTGACCTTATTGTTAAGAACTTAGAAAAATTATTTCTTAAAAGGCACTAGGCTGAGTGAATATTGTTTTTTCCTATATTTAGAAGTGTAAGAATAATGTTCTAAATATTTATTATGTACTGTGCCTTCCTCCCCCCTATCCCTCCCCTCTTAAAAAAGTGATGTTCTCTTTACGGAGAAAACAAGTCAAATAAAATTAAATAATGAAATTTATTTTTGTCCCATTTTAGTCTTTGATATTATTTTATGGGAATTTTATTACCTTTAAAGATCAAAATGGATATTACGTACATGCAAAATTTCTGCAATCTTTATATGAATCTCACCAAGTTCTTGTGGTAAGTTCTTACTGAGAGAGACATGTGTATCACCAAAATGCATCTTGCCTGAGGTTGCACAATGAGTAAGTGCTATGGAATGTCTAAGATTTCATAAAACATTTCTTTATTTTGCAATCCTTGAATGGTTGCTTCAACAATAGTGTTTCTTGGGTCAGTGGTTAGGGTGCCAGCCACGTGCACCAGGACTGGGAGGTTTGAACCCAGCCTGGGCCTGCTAGAACAACAATGACAACTACAACAAAAAAATATCTGGGCATTGTGGTGGGTGCTTGTATTCCCAGCTACTGGGAGACTGAGGCAAGAGACTCACGTAAGCCCAAGATTTTGAGGTTGCTGTGAGCTGTGATGCCACAGCACTCTACCGAGGGTGACATTGTAAGACTCTGTCTCAAAAAAAGCAAAACAAACAACAACAATGACAAAACAAACAAACAAACAACAACAAAAAAAACCAATAGTGTTTTTTACTTACTGCTTCTTGTGAAACTTGCTAATCCCATATGGAGATAGCCTTCTCAGGTAAAAGCATTGGCTGAAAGATTTCTCCTTAGCTTCCCTTTTCTTTTTCATGTTGATTTACTTTGTAATTCTTTTTCTGGAATTGACTAGAGAAACTCTGAAGGAATATGTTACAAACTCTTAAGCACGTTAGTCAAAAGACTTGAGGAGAGATGGGGAACATTTTCATATTGGAAGGCTGCATTAATTTAGCTGTAATCAACTAGATTTTTATAACATAGTGTACATTTTTAAGACTATTCAATTAGATTTTTTATAAGATAATGTACATTTTTAAGTATATCTAATTTAAGTATACTTAAAATGTACATTATCTTATAAAAATATCTAATTGAATATACTTAAATATGTACACTGTTATAAAAATCTAATTAAATGTACTTAAAAATGTACATTATTTTATAAAAATCTAATTGATCTATATTCAATTAGATATACTTAAAAATGTATATTATTTTATAAAAATCTAATTTCAAAATAATTCCATAAAATTAAAACCATTTGTTAATTTGAAAATTAACTAAACTTTAAATGACTTTGTTGTGTCTGCGTTTGAGGGGGAAGCATTTGAATATTTGTCTGCAGCATGGAGGTCTACAGTTTCAGTAGATCCTCTAGATAAGTATCAGTCATTTGTGACCTTAAGGGCATCTTGATTTAGGTCTGGTGGGAGAATGTAGATTCCCAGCAATAAGTGGCTCAAAGGCAAGAAAACATTTTTCAAACATGTTGCTGAAGGTATGGGTGTTCTGTATTTTTTTCATATTTCAGTGGGATATTTCTTAGCATCAAAATGTGACTTTAAAATGTCATCTACTCATTCAATTTCATCTGTAGTTCTTCAGGTACTTTAGTGATATTGGCTAGGTGAGGCTGAAATGCTAATTTGAGTGCAATTTCACAACTCTCAGTGAATCTTTCATTGTAGTCTCCAGTTAATAGATCTGTAACAGCTGCATATTCTTCAAATGATTTTTATATATCATCCTGCTCATCAGTGATCTTTGCTAACTGGTTTTCATTTGAAGTTTCCTTTTGAAGAGGTTTAAAAAAAAAACGATAGTTTTTTTGAAGTGCTTGGATTTTTTGCACTAAGTAGAATTAGTTTTACTTTGCAAAAAAGTATTTAAGTTGTTTGGATTTTTTGAGGTTTTTTTTTTTTTTTTTTTTTTTGAGACAGAGTCTTTCTCTGTTCCCAGGGTTAGAGTGCTATGGCCTCAGCCTAGCACAGCAACCTCAAACTCCTGGGTTCAAGCAATCCTCCTGCTTCAGCCTTCTGAGTAGCTAGGAATATAGGTGTGCACCGCCATGGCAGGCTAATTTTCCTATTTTTAGTAAAGATGGGGTTTCCCTTTGTTCATGCTGGTCTCAAACTCCTAATGTCAAGCAATTCTCCCATGTTGGCCTCCCAGAGTGCTAGGATTATAAGCATGAGCCACCGTGCCTGCAGTAAGTCATTTGGATTTCACATGATATCACATAGAAATGCTGTACTCCTGTAGAAATATTCTTTCAATAACTCACATTGCTGATTCTTTTCTTCAGATAATTTAATACTCTGTTCTTGCAGAGATAAAATTTTGGCTAACACCTGCCCTTGCAATACCAATGCACTTTAGAATGGTAAGGCAAATCCACACCGACTACCTCATTCTTCAACATTAGCATGTTATGAAACTGAGGATGCATGTTGTATTTACAGGAATACAGTTAATAATATTCATATAACTTATTGTAAAGTATCACTTACAATAGTAGCTTTGGCATAAAGATTTTGCTGATGCAAAACAATGCATTAGGAGTTGAGAGCAAGATGGCGGCCAAGTAACAGCTTCTGTGCAACCAGGCTCAGTGAGAATGGGGAGAGAAGACTCCAGGCATCTCTGGCTGGTGGGTTCTGCCCAGAAACTTCTCTTTGGTGACACAGGAAGTCAGTGAAAGACTTCTGGACCCCCATGAGGAGGACAAAAGCAGTGGAAAGCAGTGGAAAACTGGCAAGTGGTAGGTGTGTTTGGTCAGGAGGCTCCCCGCAGCTGTAACCATAGCAACGGTGAGACTGCAAGCAGGAAAAGCCTTACCTGTGGGCTGTTTTGGGTTTTTTTTTGGACTTGGGTACTCGATTGAACTGCTTTGGGAGATCATGGGTGGTTGTGCAGACAACTTTGGGTGCTGTCTGGGGCCACAGACTGAGATGTTGAGCCAGAAGGGAGTTAATATTATTCAGCTGGGGGCTGCCCCCACAGCCACTGTGGGGGAACTGCCCCTGTGTGTTGCAGCATGGTGATTGGCTGGCAGAGTTTGGGTGAGTAATCTAGTTACTAAACTGGCCAAAGGCGGGGACTGAGATGCTGGGGAAGAGAGGAGATCCAAGTGTTTGGCAGATTAACTGCCTTGGCCCTCAGGGGCATAGAGGGAGACCAAATTTGTTGCACTGGATAAGTGGGCAGCCATGCCAGGAGAGAACCCAGTGATAAGTGCTTTCCTTGGAAAGCTTCTGCTTAGCCAAGGTTCACAGTTTGGAGTGTCTTTTAAGTGAGCAGAGGAGACATTTGGGTTCCCAAACCTGCGGGGTCTGAGAAATCAGCAGAAACCTCCAGTCTCCATCTGTACAGCTGTATCAACATTGTGATTAATATCTCATACCTCAGAAGATCACCTGTTGCCTGGACAATATTCAGCAAGATATATATTCTGTTTAGATTTTTGGGTTTAGGGTTTTGTTTTGTTTGTTTTCTTAATTTTAACATTTTTCCTTGACTTTTTTTTTTTTATTTTTCCTTTTTGTTCTTTTCTCTCTCTCTCTCTCTTTTTTTTTTTTACTATTCTAGTTTAAATACAATCTTCCATTTTTGCCTTCTTTAACAATTAGAATTTCACTTTTGCCAGTGTTTCTGTCCCTATTATTTGTTTCTTTTCCCCCTCAATTTTATTCCATAAAGGTTTTTGCTGGGTTGTTTCAGTTTGATTTATACTATTTTTGTTTTTCCTCTCTACCTGGTGGAGGTGGGTTACTGTGTCTGATCAGGTGGCAAAGAGCTGTTGACCTCAAGGGAACCACCCAACACAGCACCCAACAAAGTTTTTAAGGTTGGGTCATAGTACCCTACTGTACACCTTTATTACTCCTGTCTCCTTCTTCTGGTGCCTTTCTTCTTTTTGTCAATATTTCCCTTTACTAATCCTTCTTATTTCTCTTTTTTCTTTCTTTCTTTCTTTTTTTTTAATCTTTTTCCCTTCTTGCTCTTCAACCTTCTCATCCTTCTGGTCCCATACCAAAAGGACTCATTAAAACTTTAGGCCGGAGGCACAGTAACTTAAAGAGCAAGAAGAAGTGAAAGGAAAATTAGGCTAAGGAAACAGATACAAGAAAGCACTCATGAAGAAGAATCATCAGAAAAATCCTGGCAACATGAAATATCAGTCCAGAGCAACCCTTTCAAGGGACCGTGAAGTAGCTACAGCAGAAACATTAGAAATGACAGAAGGGGAATTTAAAATACAAATGATGAAAACAATGAAGGAAATTGCTGAGAAAGTGGAAAACAATAAAAAATAATGAAGGAGTGTGCTGAGAAAGTGGAAGATAACCAAAAGGAAATCCAAACACAGAATCAAATAAGAGATGAATTATATGAAGAATATAGAAAGGAGATAGCAGAGCTGAAGGAACTGAAGCAATCAATTAGGGAACTTAAGGATGCAATAGAAAGTATCAACAACAGATTAGATCATGCAAAAGAAAGAATCTCAGAGGTAGAGGATAAAGCTCTTGAGATAACTCAGATAGTTAAAGAGACAGAAAAGAAGAGAGATAAAGCATAACATTCATTGGCAGAATTATGGGACTCTATGAAGTGTTCAAACATTATGAGTT
Source organism: Loris lydekkerianus (assembly GCA_963574355.1). NCBI lineage: Eukaryota > Metazoa > Chordata > Mammalia > Primates > Lorisidae > Loris > Loris lydekkerianus. Next base: position 83,032 of record CAUYPK010001581.1, read on the forward strand.
ATAGGTATTGCAGAAGGGGAAGAAGAATGCCCCAGAGGAATGGAAGCCGTTCTAGAGAATATTATAAATGAAAAATTTCCAAATAGCACCAAAGATTCTGACATACTCCTTTCAGAGGGATATGGGTCCCCTGGTTGCCTCAACTCAAATAGAGCTTCTCCAAGGCACATTGTGATTAATCTATCTAAAGTCAAGACAAAAGAAAAGATTTTGCAAGCTGACAGGAGCAAGCGCCAACTGACCTACATGGGCAAATCTATCAGGGTGTCAGAGGACTTCTCTAATGAAACTTTTCAAGCCAGAAGACAATGGTCATCTACCTTTAATGTACTTAAACAGAATAATTTCCAGCCCAGAATTCTATATACTGCTAAGCTAAGCTTTAAAATTGATGGAGAAATCAAATCCTTTACTGATATGCAAACATTGAGGAAATTTGCCACAACAAGACCAGCTTTACAAAAACTATTTCAACCTATCCTACACACTGACCATCACAATGGACCTTTAGCAAAGTAAACACCCAGAAATTAAAGGACAGAATTTAGTTTCTACAACAATGCAAAAGACAAAACTATGCAATGGACTTTCATAAAATAAGATGAATAGAATGCTACCACACTTATCAATTATCTCAATAAATGTCAATGGCTTGAATTCCCCACTGAAGAAGCATAGATTGGCCGATTGGAATAAAAAACACAAGCCATCTATGCGCTATCTACAGGAAACACACCTCACATCAAAAGACAAATTAAAACTCAGAGTTAAGGGTTGGAAGTCAATTTTTCAGGAAAACAGACTTCTGAAGAAAAGAGGGGTTGCAATCTTATTTTCAGATATATGTGGATTTAAAACAACTAAAATAAAAAAAAAAGACAATGATAGTCACTTCATATTGGGCAAGAGAAAAATACAACAAGAAGACATCTGAATTCTAAATATTTATGCACCCAATTTAAATGCTCCCAGATTCTTGAAACAGACCTTGCTTAGTCTGAGCAATATGATATCCTATAACACCATACTAACAGTGGACTTTAACACCCCTCTCTCAGAGATGGATAGATCCTCTAAACAGAAAATAAACAAAGATATTAGAGATTTAAATGAGATCCCTATGTGCTTGATAGATGTATATAGAACAATCCATCCCAAAGACAAAGAATATACATTCTTCTCATCATCCCATGGAACATTCTCCAAAATTGATCACATCATAGGACACAAAACAAACCTTAAAAGAATCAAGAGAATTGATTTATCTTGCATCTTCTCAGACCACATATCACTAAAAGTGGAACCTAACTCCAACAAAAACGTTCAACCTCACACAAAGGCATGGAAGCTAAATAACCTTATGCTGAATGACAGTTGGGTGCAGGAAGAAATAAAAAAGGAAATCATTAACTTCCTTGAGTATAAAAACAATGAAGATACAAGCTACTAAAACCTGTGGGATACAGCAAAAGCAGTCCTGAGAGAAAAATTTAACATTTTAGAAGCCTACATTCGAAAAACAGAAAGAGAGTGCATTACAAACTCACAAGCCATCTCATGGAATTGGAAAAAGAACAATCTAAGCCTAAACCCAGCAGAAGAAAAGAGATATGCAAAATTAAATCAGAGATTAATGAAATTGTAAACAATAGAATCATTCAGATAATTAATGAAACAGGAATTTGTTTTCAAAAAAAATAAAATTGGGAAACCTTTGGCCAGACTAACTAGAAATAAAAAAGTAAAATCTCTAGTAACTTCAATTACAAAAGATAAAGGGGAAATATTAGGTCATTTCAAAAGTTTTGTCCATTTTTATGAGTCTACTTTAAACTGTAATATCCAGTGAATATTTATTCAATTTAATTGAAATAAGCACCATTTGAATCAGTGCACTTTTGCCAATGTAACACAAGTCGATTTATTCCATCAGCATAAAAATTGGGTGCTCAGGATTCGATGAAGTCAACGAAGGCCGTTTTTGCTAGGTCCTGATTGGCAAAGGTTCTACCAGTAAGAAAGTTATTGAAGTGCTTGAAAAGATGGTAGTCAGTTGGCGAGAGGTCTGGGGAGTATGGTGGGTGGGGCAGAACTTCGACGCTCAATTCCTTTAATTTTCGGACGGTGATTTGTGAGACGTGTGGCCAGGTGTTGTCGTGGAGCAGGATCGGACCTCTTCTGTTAACCAGTGCTGGCTGCTGCTGACACAATTTTTGGTACATTTCATTGATTTCCTCACAATAGGACTCTGCTGTGATGATTTGGCTTGGTTGCAGAAGTGAATCACACCAGCCACTGACCACCATACAGTAACCATGATCTTTTTTGGTGGGGTTTCACCTTTGGGAAGTGCCTGGGTGTCTCATCGGTGTCCAACCACTGTCCTGAACGTTTCCTATTATCGTAGAGAATCCACTTTTCATCACACGTGATGATCCGATCCAAAAAAGGATCGTTTTGTTTGCGCAAAAGCAATGAAGAACAAACCTCGAAATGTGACAATTTCTGCCGATCATTTAAATCGTGGGGCACCCACTTTTCGAGCTTTCCAATACGTTTTAAACCATCAAAAGCTGCATGGGAGCTGACACCCAGTTCTTCCGCCATCCCACGCACCGTTTGTGATGGGTCCGTCTCCACCAGGGTCCTCAAATCCTTGTCCTTGATTACTCTAGATCGACCACTTCGGGGCTCATCTTCGAGGCTAAAATTTCCAGAACGAAATTTCGCAAACCAACGTCGAACAGTGCGTTCATTAACACTATCATTGCCAAATGCCTGGTTAATTTTTGGGGCTGTTTTGGCAGCGCTTTGGTTCAATTTGAATTCATAGAGAAAAATTGGCCGAAAATCGCTTAATGACATCATATAGTAATAGGCCGAAAAGAATAAAAAAATACAAAAAAGAATAAAAAAATTAAAAGTAGAAAAAAATGAACAGCATCAATATATAGAGTACAAAATTCTCCATCGATCAGTGTATACCACGACACAGTAGAATAAATATTTATTGAGATATGGAGCTACAAAAACACATGACATTAAAATGGGCAAAACTTTTGAAACAACCTAATATTTCATTTTAGCCAATTGTTACCAAGTGAAGCAGAAACCCAGGGTTTATATTTTTATGATGTTTTTCCCCTCTGAGAAGCCACATATCCATAGTAGTCTGAGAATTCTCCGACTCTCAGATGTTAGCACTTTATAAAACTGACAACACTGGCTGGCACATTCTTTGAGGCCAAGCCAGCCTGAGCTGCAGGCTGAGTGTGCCCTGCAGGTTGCCAGCCTATGAAACGTGGTTCTGACAATGTGGTCCCCAGACCAGCGGCATCCACATCACCTGAGAACTTGCTAGAGAAGCCAATTCTCAGGCCCTTCCCAGATCTACTAAATCAGAAACTATACGGGAGGCCCTGCGATCTCTATTTGACAAGGCCTGTGGGTGATTCTGGCGCTTGTCCGTGTTTGAGAATTTTTGTTTTAATCTTTGTAAATGGCTGGGAAAAAATAAGATGATTTTATAACACATAAAATTATATGAAATTCAAATTTCAGTGTCCACAAATCAAGTGTTACTAGCACACAGCCAGGTCCATTCATATTGTCTGTGCTGCTTTTGCACCACAAGGGCTCACAGAGCTTTAAGTATGTAGTACCTGGCCCTGTATAGAAATGTGTGTCCCCTGTGCTCTCGAGCCCTGAGTGAGATGGAGGAAGAGAGGGCAGATTGAGGACGCTCTGGACCCTTCACTTTGTACTTAAGACGCAGGGGAGAAGGATTATTTGAGCCCCACAAAAGTAAATCAGGCCAGGGAGAAAGATACAGGCCTGGTTGATGCAAGTGTAGCCAGAAGAGCTGGGACGAGGACCGTTCAGTAGAAATGGAACTGCAAAGATGGTCCGGAGGAGCCACAGCACTCAACTGCTAATTCGTCATGGAACACAGAGGCAAGAGAGTCAGAAGATGGCATCCACGTGGCCCCCAAAAGATGACAGCAATAGGAAAAAGCAGGGTTACTCTAAGAAGCACACTTGGAGAAGGTGGGGGGAGATGCAATGAGTTGGTGAGTTTTAAACACTGTGGTCTTTGAGTTGCTGGTGAAAGAGTGTCGGAGGGACAGGGACTGGGCTCACGAGGCATTTGCGATACACAGAGGGGACTCCACAGAGAGGGCAGAGCTAGCGATCTGGAGCTGAGGGTCGTCTTCATAAAGGACACAATTTCCCATAAGTATCACTGGACATCATGACTGGTTGATTTTACTAATGTTTTAATGGGAAAAGAGTTGAATTCCAATTTTCATCAGCACAGATTACAAGTTGAGGACCTCTCTGTCCTGAAAACAAGCTAGGTGGGAGACAGAAAGAAAGGAGTATCTGCAAGGGTGTGCAGTGCTGCCAGCCGGGAAAGTGGCAGGCCACGCAGTGGCTCCAAGAGGCTGCACGGCTAGCCAGATGTCTCAGAGGAGCCAGAGGTCTTCACTTGCTTTGCTCAGTGCTGGGTCCTCTGTCACAGGACTGTACTCACAGCCCCCCCCAGTGTCTCCTGTCTCTGGGGGAGCCCCTCCCAGCCCACCTCACCCCTCTGCTGCCCCTCCTCTGCCTCCTGCAGCCCCTGCCTCCTGATTCTGAGACCCCAAAGACCCAAGAAATAGCATGAGAGGCACAAAGGGAAAAGCTGGTGACAGACCTACTTCACTTTTTGTCTGAGGCCATGAAATGTGCATTCTCTCTGCAAGATCTTTGCGAGGCTTGTAGCGTACGTTTTGGTGGTGCAATTAGTATGTGTTTTATAAAAAGTTAGCAGTTAGCTGTAATGCTGTTTGTAATAGAAAAACCGGTCTGTGCTCAGCTTCACATAATACACAGTGAGTGGCAGCGCCTCTGTGATCGATAGCAGGATTACTCATTAAGGGACTTATTATACTCTGCTAATGTTTATTTGAAAGAGATTACAGTGATGCTTTACAAATGGCTCTCAGTCAACACATGAATGGGATATTCTGTCCAGAAGACAGCTTGCACGCAAACAGACTAGGAACTTGAGCAATTAACTTCCTCCGACTGACAGTTTTGAAAGGAAGTTACAGAAAAAAAATCATACGTGAATGTTTCCAGACAGCAAATTAGTTAAATGAACGTTGATGGGAAGCCAAGCTTTCTGGTTAGTAAACACAGTGGATGTTATTTTACCACTGACCATGTCTTGTAAGGCTGGGCAAACCTCTCCCAAGAGCAAAGCTCTGTGCAGTATTAACACTTTACTGTCCCTGGTTATATCAGTAAGCACGCCTTCGAAAGTATGACCGTCAAAATGAAGGACACTTACATATATCTTGCTGTAGCCAAAAAGGTCTCCTTGAACCTTCTATCCCCTTCTCTCTCTCTCTCTCTCTCTCTCTTTCTTTCTTCATTTCAAAACATTAATGGGGTGCAGATGGTTCTCTTACATAGATAGCTTTTATAATGCTCAAATCGGGGCTGTTAGCGCGTCCGTCACCTGAACAGTGTTCTTTGTACCTGTTAGGTAGGTGTCCACCCCTCTTCTCATTCCCCTTCCCCTTCTTGATTTCCAGTGGCTTTTACTTCTCTGTGAGCTTGTCTGAATCCACTGATTAGTTCCAAATTAGTAGAGAATTCACATGTCCTTTGTTTTTCCATTCTTGAGATACTCCGTTTAGAATAAGTGTCTCTGGTTCCATCCAAATCACTGCAGAAGACGTGAATTCCTTTCTTTTGGGGGCTGAGTAGCACTCCGTGGTATGTACACACCACATTTTGTTAATACATCTTCTATTACTGGTCAGGCACCTGCTACATTAGGGCCTTGTCCCCTGAGGACAAGGCAGAGCTGTGTCACTTTCAGCCATCAAGCCAGGACTGACCTGGTGACTCACTGCCTGGTCTGTGAATATGCCCTTTGCTTAACAAATGCATAATATTCCTTTTCAAGACCTTTTCCTTTAAAAAGGAAATAAAAACCTCAATTGTGATGCCCATTTTGATTTAAATGCAAAGAGCTTAAAAGCAATTTGGGTAAACAGCAGTAAGTAAAGGGAAAGGGCTCTTGTCCCTGTCCTGCTGGGAAGCAGCAGTTCTGTTTTCCATCGAATGTCACAGTACCTGTTCGTTTGCTTCTGTTTGATCACGCACGATGGTTTCTGAACGGCCATTTTACCCCTGGAATCTCAGCGCGATCTTCCTAATTACACGGTTGTCTTGTGCTGCTGTAACACATCACCAGGACTGCGTGGCTTGACACAATGCCCATTTATTACCTCACAGTTCTCAAGGTCAGTGCCTGCTGCTTCAAATCTCACCTGGTTAAAGTCAAGGCGTCCACAGGGCCTCCTGCTTTGCTGGAGGCTCTTGGGGAGAACCAGCTCCCTGCTCCTTGGAGATGCTGGCAGAATGTAGTTCTCTGGGGCTGTGGTCCCGCAGACCTTAGTTTCTTGCCCCTGTGAGGCGAGAGCTATCTGGCTTCTAGAGATAGCTTGTAACTGGGAGGAGCTCCTGAAGGTCCCTCATATGCTCCTCAGAGGGAGCTGACAGCTCTGGGGTCTCTTCTCTGGCCCGTAGGGGCCTTCTGCCATCTCTGTGCCTCCCTCCTGCAACCTCCATCCCACTGAAGTTTCCAGGTGGCCTTGTGCTGAGTGGCAGATTCCCTCTTCCTGGGAAAGTTCTAGTTTCCTAGGGGATACAAATGATGAAATTTCCTAGGAAGAGACAGAGCTGGGTACACAAGTGCAAACAGCCCTATTTAGATGTCTGAGGCTTCTCTGAGCCCTGATGTCCAAGCAGACATTTGGTGGGTGGAGCTACGTGAAGTGCCCAGAAGGACATTCTGGCTGAGGGTCAGCAGATGCAGGGACCCAGGCACTTGGCCAGTTCAGCAGTGAGTGGGAAGCTCAGCAGAGTGATGGCGCTCAAGCTGAGGCCAGGGGGCAGGCAGTTGAGTGATAGCGCTCAAGCTGAGGTCAGGAGGCGGGCAGCTGGCAGACACTTCAGGACATGAAGGCCAAGGTTTTAGTCTAAGTACGGTGTCCACCATTTAAGAAAGGGCATTGCTAAGCTGGGGAATTTCAGTGGAAGACTAGGATGGATTTTCCCTAACTTCCCTTTTGTAATGGATGAGAGGGGGACAGTGTGTGAAAAAATAAACTGAATTTTAGATATAATAAGTTTGAGAAATCAGTATTGTATTTTCCAGACTGTTTTCTGGTAAGTCGTGTTTTCACTTCCCTCTTCCAACCAATAGTAAGCTGGAGGAAGAGAACAGGTTAATGTCATCTGCCTCAGAATTAGCCTTTGTCCCCGGACAGAGACGCATGCGTGGTAGACGGTCAACCTGTACGTTCAGATGCACAGGAGGAATCTGGAAATATTTCAATGAATAAATAAGGCTTTAAGATGCTTGAGCTTTTGCTATCGTAATATAAAATGTTGAGGATTAGTGATTATACCAGCAGCCCTGGGATAAAGAACTTGAGCTGAGAGCATCACATGGGCCAAAGGAGTATGATTACACCTTTTCCTGGTCGAAAGGAGAAGCAATCTGTTTTGCTATAGAAATGCAGTGATTCCATACTAAAAGCAACATTTTAGCACACAAACAACATCACAGTGCATTACTCAAAGGATGCCAAAAACTGTATACGCATTTTAAGAAAAGAAAAAAACTGTATTGAATTTGTAATACGCAAGTCACATTTGACTGCTTTAATTAGAAGGGGTGCTCAATGTGACTTACGTTCATCTTTCCTTATTGGTGTTTGTTGAGTATTTCATACAATGCATGTATATTTTTTGGTATCTGTTTATTTTTCAAAAGTGATTTTTACCTAAGGAAATTATGAGTCATCCTGCATATTTTGATGAGCTGTTTGCTAATGTTAATTTTTCATCAGAAAAATTACCAATGAATAAACTAACTCATGAGTAAACATCATCATCATTCATATAATAACTACCAGGCCCCAAGCCAGGGACACCCCATTATGGTGCCCCAGTAACTTACTGCCTTACAGTGTTATACTGCAGTTAATTCAATTTTGTCCTCTCTGAATTTCATGCTGCACACATCTTCCAGGCTGTGGAACTAGCACACTGATATTAAAGTGGTAATCAAGATTGCCTCTAAATATTCATAGCAATAAATAACTCCCTCATGCCCCATGAATGCCAGGGCTGCAGCCGGAGCATTTATTTAGTGCCGGAGAGGGATCTAGTTATTTTAGAGTTCCCTTGAATGCAATATTTTAATATTGTTGTTCTGCTTGAAAAATTAGATCCCTCTGAGCTTCCAGTATCGACAGAGGAGATGAATGACTTTGGCTCAGACCCTCAGACCCGACCATAGTCTGAGGGGTAACCTAGGAGCTCTGTGGCGGAGCGGCTTGTTCTCATTTTTTGGTGGTAACTCCCCTCCTGCCTGCCAACTGTGCTGTCCTTGCACTGCTGTATCATTTTACCTTCACGATCAGGATCTAAGTCTTTGAAAAGTTCCTATTTTTAGGGAGAAACCCAAGGAGATGATGCTGTATGTCATTCCATCTATCAGAGAAGAAAAGTAAACATTCCTACACTCATGAAAAATTACATTTATGGATTCCAGATATTTTGTACCCATTACCGGTGGAATAATTTAGATTCAAGTTTGGATCAGCCTCCAATTACATAAATTAAAGGCAGAACAACATAGATAATATCAAGAGAAAAACCTCTGTATCTAATCAACTAATCCCTTTTACACATTCATTTATACTTTCGGGATGCCCTGCCCAAGTTCATACGGGTGACCTCGGCGAGAACAAGGCACCTGGGTCCCGGCCACACCAGCCAGCCAAAAACACCTCTGTGAGGAGTCCTGTGGCTCCTGTGAGCACATAAGTGTCTGAAATGTGTGGCCTTGAAATGCTTCTGTCCTAGGAGGGAAGAGGGAATTCAGGGTAAATGCTCTATCAACTTTGGGTTTTAACTTCTCACCTTCATGTCCCAGCAAAGCGACTTAGATCTGAGTGCTGGATGGAACTGGGGGGGGGGGGGGGGGGTGGTGTGGCAAAAAAAAAAATAGCAAGAGCTATTTTATGAAAACTCTATAATATATTTGACCTCAGCTGAGGTCCTGTATTATAAGATGATCACACACAAACATACTTGCATGCAGCTAAGTAGGGATATCAATAAATATCCAAGTCTTGTAGCTTAAGAGGCCATGAAATAGGGAAAAATTGCTTTGATTCACTTGTCCTTTCAAACTAAAGAAAAAAGAATTCATTCTCATGACTTTGGACTAAGCAGGAACCACTGAATGTTGCCATGAATTCCTCTTGGCTCCCTTGTTAAAGGGAACTTGCCTCCCGAGTCTGAAGCTCTCTCCCTGAGTGGCTCTTTTCTTCTCTCCTGTTTAACATCCCACAGGAAGTGATCCTGCCCTCCCAGGGATGTCCATTCCACAGATTCCGTTCTGGCTACTGCCTGCTTTTCCTTCACCTCCAGCCTGGCGTCCCCCTTCCCCCCACCGGCCTTCAGCTACTCTCACCTGTGCAGTCCCCAATCCTGGATCACACCCCTGACCCTACCTGCTTTGTCCAACTTGTCACTGGGCCCTGAACACTGCTCAGACCTGTCTGGCAGGGTTCAAGTACACGGGAACATGGACAGCAGCATAAGAGCTAAAGGAAGGGTCAGAAAAACCCCCAAAGCCCATCTGTAGGAGAATGGGCATATCCATTGTGCATACAATAAACTACTGCGTAACAGTGAAATATGGGGACCAGTGCATCACACGGCCACGCACATGAACCTAGCAAATGTAAGGTTAGGTAAAGACACCAGTCCAGTCATAAAAGAATAGACAAAAGGTTCAAAGTAGTAAAGCTAAGCAGTGTGTTCCTTGGAAATATACACACTGGGATGAAGCTACAGGAAATTAAGGTCATGATTAATAGAAAGTTCAAGATAATGGGTCTCTCATTCCAGGAATGTAAGAAATGTAATAGTGCACTTGGAGTGAGGGGGGGAGTGGTGGTGGTGGGGGGGTGAACGGACTGAACTGCCTCTCCTTTTACCCCCAAATTTATACGCTGAAGTCTTAGGCCCGGTTACCTTGGAATGTGACTGTATTCAGAGACATACCCTTTAAAGTGGTACTTAAGGTAAAATGGGGTCATTTGATCTTGGAACTGTAAGAAAATTACTTTCTATTGTTTAAGCACCCAGTGTGTGGTGATCTGTTGTGACCGTCCCCAGACTAACATGGGGGCTTCTATGATCCTGATAATGTCTTGCCTTTTCAGCTGGGTGGTAGGTTATTATTTTATTGTTGTTTTTCAGTCTGTACTTAGACATCTGATGCACTCTTTTGGATGTACTTTCCCAATTAAAAAAGTAGAATCACCATTACTGCCAAAATATTTCTGACCTATTGATTACCATTTAATTGATTTCCTCAGCCAATGCCGTTAACTCTAAGCATTCGACAAAAGACACTGTCCCATTAGGGGAATCGATACATCATTTTTAAGAAAAAGAATGCTGTGTTTCACCGGTTCTGCTTCATCAACTTTAACAGATAACAGTGAAAAATAAAGTGGGATGAATATGTGCGTTTAAACCAAGAAGTCTGAGGCAATTAGCAGTTTTGAAGGAACAAAGCTGTGTCTTCCTGCTCCATTGATTTCCCCTGTACCATTCACACCTCAACTAAAATATGTAAAGATTTTCTTGCTTCCCTGGAGAAAAGTATACTCCTTGAAAGATGTTGACATTATAATGTTAAAAAAGCTCTTCTGGGTATGTATGTGGAGTTAGCACAAATGTTTATATTTAAACTAACTCCCTTCCTAGGTGGAGCAGGAGGCTACAAACACTAAATTTTTATTTGCAAATACAGGTGTCAGGATTTCTCTTTAAGATAGTTATGTTTATGTTGGTATCTTAGACAGACAAATTTGTAGCTAAAATAACTTATTTATATGTATACACAAACATGATATTTGGGTACATATTGACAGAAAATTGAGACATATTTTCTATTGTAAGCATAACTAATAATCTTGTTTTTCAAACGTATAATTAATAAGTACACATTGTAAACCCTGGAGAGAACATTACATACATATTTATAATTACATCAAGTGTCAGTAAGGATAAGTAAATATAGGCAAAGGTCCCTGCCACAGATTCAAAAGCAAGTAACTATACAGAACTTATAAACACTTTTACATACTGTATTAAAAAGAAGTGATGTGTGTTTACTGTCACATAGTATCAAATAGTAATGTCAATTTTAAAAGTTTGGCAAATACTCAGAAATCCATATAGTTCTTATAAGCACCAGACCATGTCAAAATATATAAATTAAAGCAGTGTGTGTATATGGTTGTTAGCTAGGATGACTCCACAACAAATAAGACCTATTTAAAACTGAAAATATACATCAGATCTTTGTGTGTGTGGAAATTCACTAGTTTAACTCTCAGGCTTCTGTGGCTATTTAAAATGGTGTCATCCATCAATTAAAATTGGCAAAGACTCTCTTTAACGCACGTAAGAAAAAAAAAATCCTTCATGTTTGCACCCAATTTTATCTCCTGGAGGCACCAATATTTTAAATAGTTTATTACTTGGGAAGCAGTTGGATGATGCAAGTTTTCACGTCTTTATCACTAATTCAGAGCTGCCCCAAAACACTTTCTATGAAGATAGAAATTTTCCGTATCTGTGCTGCCTCCAGCCTAATGGATCTACTTTGTCCTGCAATGCGCCCATTTTTAAAAATTTTAGGTAATTTAAATTTAAATAGACACACATGGCTGATGGCTACCAGACCAGACATAGATTACAAGAAAATTTGCAAAGACTGGCCCTAAAAACAAATTGAACAGGACTTCAGCCTTGATTGGCCCCCAGTAATTGGGCCTTAGTTTGCACATGATTCGGCTTTCCCCAAAACTCACGTGCCTGTCAGTTGTTGTTTTTGTATAAATTTTGCTTCACGTTCAGTAATTATTTTCAGGTTTGATATTTGGAACCTCCAGTTCATTTTCTCTTAAAGTGCAGGAATATGCAGTTGGTTGGTCAAAAGGTCTCTTGAACTCTGGAATCGTAACCGCGCCTTTCATATATGGAATATTAGAAAACGATGCATAAGCCTTTTATTCTCATTGCTCTCATACAGTCACAAATCCAAAAGCTCGCAGAGCAAAGGCTGACGAATCACGGCGTACACGTGATTCAGCGTGGTGGTGGTGGTGGCGTCTGCCCTGCTGACTGTCAGAAGTAGGTGCCTTTGAGCTCAGGGTGCCCCCTCCACAGGATGGCCCCATCCTCAGTCTGTTTTTCTCTTTCTAAGCTGCCAAGAAACCTTGATTTATGCACTGAGGGGATGGCATGGCATCTGTCCTGTTCTTAGGGTGACCGAATCATCTGTGAATAAAAGGATTTGGTGAGGTGAAGGAAGGCGTGTGTGGGGGGTGTCTCAGAAGGGTCTCAGGTATGTTGCCGAAAGAGATGGGTCCGTGCCCTGTGGGAGGCCACTGTGTGTTCACACTCTTGCCCTGAGCTTCTGTTCTCAGAGTCTCACACTGTTCCCAAGAAGAAAATGTGGTGTTGTTTTTTTTCTCCCTCTGTTGAATACGCCCATAGAACATGTTCTGATGTTGGCAAGTCAAAGCCAATTGTTTTTCCAGTGACTTGTCTTGTTTGTCTTTCAGAATCATCCAGAAGTGTTGAATGTTCGAATACAACTGGAAAGCAAGGAACTGATCATCAATCTGGAGAGAAACGTGTAAGTCAAGGGAATTCTTGTTTATTGCACGATAGGAGAAAATAGAGACGCCTTGGGAAGGGAAGTGCTGTGCCGTTTATGTTGGTGTTTAGAGAAACAGAGAAAATCCCTGGGTTCACAATCCAAATTTGGATTCACGTCTGGAATTCAAAAAATTATCCTGTGGAAAAATAAAGAATCTTATCATTCTAAAAAGGAACTTTATAACTCAGAAAGTTTTTTTTTTTTTTAATCACAGTTGCATTTTTTTTAAGACCCTGATTTTTTTAAGGATAGTATTGAAGCACTACCGTCTGTTTAAGTAACTGTTCCATAATTAGATGAATTTTGATAATTCCTGGATTATGTAAGAGGAAATAGCTTCAGATGGATAAAAAGTCTTTTCTCCCTGAGAAATAACAAGAGTTAATCTTTCAAAGCTTATCTCTCGTGGTTTGAACTATTTATTTCATCTTTTTATTTAAAAATGTGGTCCTTTGAAGGGAAGATTAAGTTTTCAGAAAAAGATATTATATTTTTTCTGGACCATATAGATATTATTATTATGTATTTTGTAGCCCTTACCACAAGAAAGCTGGGTCTGCCTCCAAGTACAAGTAAAATTCTTTACACTCTGGTCACCCCCAGATATTCCTCAGATATAAAGGACCCCTTAAAATTTTATGTCATTAGTACCAGCTTATTCGTTCTTCTAAGGAGCAATCTGTATTTAAAGGTATACATCAATTTCCAAGTCCTACTTGATTTGAAATAGCAGTTTCTGTCCTCTAGAAGTTCTGGGTCCTGTTCCTCATCCGTCAGAAACCTGCTGATTTTTGCTGACTCAGCAGTGTGGGTTGGGCAGCCTTGCCAGGCTGAGTTCTTCCAGGCATATGAGGTCCCAGAAACCTGACTTTGCATCTCCTTGGAAACAAGTCCAATCATTTACTTGTATTGGTGCTTTGACTTTAGGGTACTAAGCAAATCACACAAAAGACACCGTCAGGGGCCTATCCCAACCTTTGATATCTAACACCACAAACTATTAAATGGATATAAAATCACGTGGCCTGCTCCGTCTGTGGTTTTTCCCTGCGTGCTTCCCCTTCACCATGACATGAATCAGAAGTTTTGTGTACAGCAGACGGTGTGTTTTTACCTCTTCTTGTGACTTGATCTTAAAAGAGAGGTTTAGGCTCAGGTGTCAGGTAATCAGCCATCTGAACAGAAAACTGTGTATTGTTTTTGATGTGTCTCAAAGGACATTCCTCTCAGCAAAGGAAATATCTTTGTGCTCTTTGTTTTGTTGTTCATGTAAGTAGACTGTGGAACATTTAAATATTTTTATACTGCTGTTTATATGTGGTTCTGAAATTCTCTCAGTGGAGGAAACCAGGTATTCCCTGAAAGATGCATTTCTGTGATGGGATGTTGGGATTGGCAGCTGGGTTTAGGAAGTTTCTCTCTCCCACCTGCTCCCCTCATTAGACAGCCGCAGGACCGTGGTGCTGAGTCTGAAGGAGGCCGGGCTTGAGCTATTGCTTTGGTGTTACCACTGTAGGTAGAGAAACAAAAATGGACTTAATAAAACACCTTATGCTGTTTTCATTATGAAAGGAATACATGCCCAGTGAAGAAAATGGAACACTGTACAGACGAAAAAGAATAAAAAAAAAAAAAAAATACAAATTCCCCAAAAGTACTCCTACTACCAACCCTGGCTAATATTTTGGTGAATTATTTGATCTTCTTTTTATAAGTAAGGCTTTGCTTCTTTTATTAATATCTTCTTGGTTGACGTCATAGTCTGACTGCAGTTTTACATCTTACTTCTTCATTTAGTTTTGGAACAGACATACATTCCCGTGTAGAAATAACTTCTTACAGCCCATCTGGTTCTCTGAGTTTATAAAATAGCTTAATGGCCTCTCCATGGTTATCTCTGAAATGATTTACCTTCCACCGCTGAGGGTACAGTGATACATGTTGACTACTGGACAGTGCTAATTTGTATAAATAGCATTTTAAAACGTGTCTTAATTTGCTCCCTTTTCAATTCCAGGTCTTTCTTTCACCAGATAATCTCACATTTAGAAAAGTCAAAAACATAAACTATTTCTTCTCAATTTATTTCTCTCTTCCCAACCTCTGTCAACCTACATTTGTAAAAAGTATGTGTTTCTATGATATTCCATACTGTATTTTCATTGTATTACTTGAATCAATAATAGAGATTCCTTTCTGTTAAAAGTAACATTTTCTTAATTAAGTCATGCTCCCTATTATTATGCACTATCCTAAATGCTTCAGTGTAATAATTTTTTTGAAAAAGTTTACATGGCCACTTCAAATGGACTATACCTTTAAGGCAACGGACACTAAAAGAAATCTACAATTGTGTAAGTAGAGTGAAATTCTTGCACTCTGTTAGCTTATAAACTTGTCAGACGTAAAAGGTAATTAATCATTCAGTATAATAGAATTTTTGATTTGCATAGCTTTTGGCCCAATAGATCCAATTCAGAGAGTTTATCCAAATAAAGCTATAAGAACCCAAAGATAAAAATATAAGCAAAAGTCATTTAAATATTTAACAGCCGCTACTGTAATGGAGAGCCTGACGGATCAGAAGGTCAGCTGGTTGGTCCCCTGTTTCAGTGCATTCAGGCCAGGAATCGCTGGAGCTCAGAATGTTTTACCTAGAAGTATAGCAATAGAGAGGCCTTAGAGAAATTACGGCTCAGCTATGAAACAGAATGCTGCACAAACATGGAAAATGAGGGATGCTTTTATTGTAGAAGGCTCATGGTATAATCAATGGAAGTTAGGAAACAGTTTTCATAGTATTTAGCTTTTATTTTTAAAGTACGCATATGACATGAATCTCTGGGTAGTAAGATTATGGAAGATATCTACTTTCTTTATTGTCTTAATGTTTTGTGACAAGAAAATATTACTTTTAAAATTAGGTGAAAAAACCGTTTTCCTTTGAAGGAAAAAAAAACTGTTCTAAAAGCTTGATAATGTTTAGTGATGAGAATGTGGGAGTATTTATTATTCATAAAAAGAAAATAGTGAAGGGCCATTTTGAAAGGCCTCCAGCAATTTTCAAAGGGCAAAAAGGGTCTAACTATTGATATTAGGTCTTTAAATATCCAGAAATTTGTTTTAATGGAAAACCTGCTTAGAAACCATAATCTAAACAAAAGTGGCCCTAGTCTCTTAAATCACAGGCATTATAATCCGCAGCTAATTCCGAAAGCGAGTCACCTAATTAACCCCACTCAAGATGCTTCCATGGTAAACCAATTCTTCATGCCATTGGGCTGATTTTTTATTAAATAGTTTTTCAGAGGATCTATTTTATTTGCTTTCTAACATTCTTAATTTGTGTAGAGATTGGATGCTGTTCACTTACAATCTCTGTTTGTGTAGCTATAATTGAGTGTTTAAAGATACGCCAAGCTTCCCTTGAGAAGTATTTTTCACCTTGTTGCTGTCTACTTATGGAACTGCAGAATCCAGGCTCATAACTTTCATAACTCTACCGGGTCCCTGTGGACCCTTAGGCCATTCCTCAAACAGGTGTTCTGTGAAAGCTCATCTTTGATCAAAATGGTTTATTGGACAGGCTAGCCAGCTCAGACGTCCGTTTTCCCAGCTTAGGGTAATTAAGAGTGATGGCAGGGGATCACACTCCGCGCCTCTCTCCAGCCCAGCGTGCATCCTGTTTGTAAGCTGTTCCATCACTGACGGGACGCAGTTGCCATGGGAAGTCTGTGGCCAGCTGAATTTATACGTGGGGTGTCTCATGGCTGGAAGAACTTCAGCATTGACTTTTATTTAGTCTGGAACAATTCCAGACATCTCTTAAGGAGCAACTTTAATTAGCATGCACTTTAGAACAGTAGCAGAAAGAGCATCTTAAAATTGTCAAACATGGGTTTAAACATTTGGGGAGATCATCTCTCAGATGCACAGTGCAGGATGGAGAAATATAGCTGCCGTGGAGACGGCAGAAGGGGGATTAGAGTCGGCTGCATGTCCGTCCATCTAGAGGATGTCAGTCTGTCCATCGTACACGGGGAGCTGACCCAGGGTGGACAGGTGGGCTGAGGTTATGCTGACGGCCTTAGAGCTGTGGGCACAGCCTCATCCTGGCCCAGGGCCTCCTCGGCCTTCCTGGTGAAGATGTAAAAGGTGCGCTGATCACGTTTCCCAGCAGCGCAAAGCTGGGTGGGTCACTGTGCTCGTACAGCAGAATCTGGATTATGAAGATTTCAGCAGTTTGGATCAATGGGCCAAAACTAACAAGATGAGAGTTAATGGGGGATAAATGTAAAATCCTCTGCTTTGGGTTAACAAAAAAATAGATGTTGCAAACTCAGAGGAAATTTAGCAGTGCCCGTGAGTGAGACCTGCGAACTCAACAGGAGCTCCTGAGGCAGTGGGCTTCTGGAAGGGTGACCGCCACCTGGGTGTGTGCAGGAGAGGTGGGGGGTCCTCGGCCAGGGTGAGGAGCGGGGGTGGCATCCGTCCACTATGCGGCGACACTGACCTGGACACAGCCAGAGCCAAGCTCTGCCTCTGAGAGCCGCCTGCCACTTTGTTCTTTGTTCCTCTGGCATTAACAGAGGATGTCCTTAAGGTCAGGAGTAGGATCTTAACATCCACCCCCAGCTCCCACACAGCCCAGCTTATCGCAGGTACTCCATAAGCACTTCTCAATCGAGCCAGTCACTGAAACTAGTCAACCCAGCCCCAGCCAGAAGTGAGTCACCGGGAGGGAAGAGGTCTGTCCTGGGTGACTGTGAGAAATAGTTCAAGAACAAAGGTCTCTGGAAAGGACACAGGGTCTGGAGTTAGGAGCCCAGGCTTTGTTGAGCCTGGCCAAGCTGCCAGCTTCCTCCTCTGAAATAAAAATGGACTAAATGTCCACATGGAGCCAGTGTGGAAAGAGCAACGCTTGTGTCAGTTTTGATGGTCAAGTTTGGATGACTCATTAACGTTTCTCTATGGATCCAGCAATATTAATTATTTCACCTGATGACCCCTTGGCTTCACTCTAACTATGTTCTAGCTCAGACTCTGCCAGTGAGAAGCTCATTACCTGTGAGTCCTGATGACGAAGGGACATCTCAATTCTGGTGTGACCTAGAAGGATTAGCTAGGCTGGGCTGACCCTTTGGTTTCCCGCTGTGTAAGATTTTTAATTTTCAGCCTTGACATTCTCAGGACCTGAGCTTTTGAAGTAAGTGTCTGTTGGAATGCGGAGAGTTTCGCCTTTCCCCTCCACTCTCACAGCAGCAGCCCAGCCTGTGCTCAGAACCAGGAGCTCTTGACTGCTCGGTTCTAATTATGGATGAGATGGGAGCAAAATCACTCCTCAGAACTCACCCATCTAGATTCATGTTTCTATCCTTGGCTTCTCTTCTACAGTCTGCAGATCTTTATGAGAATATTCATTTGTGCATTATTGAAATCACAATTACATATTCACAAATATGTGTTGAATGCCAGACACTGTGATTGACGCTGATGGCAGAGTGACGAGTAAGATAAAGTCCTCCTCCTCCGGGAGGTTGGTCATGGAGCCCAGCACTACACAGGTCGTCACAAAAACAGTGAGTGAGTGACAGTGGTACCTAGAGCTGAGCAGAGAAGGTTTGGGACATTTGGTCTGAGGAAGGAAGGCGTGTGATGACTGGCCATTGGAGCCATGCCTGAAGAGGGATGTGCCAGGTAAAGGCAGGCAGGGGGTGAAGGGTTCAAGAAAGGAGAGCTTGTGTCAAGGTCCTGAGGGAGCTTTTCAGAAACTAGCAAGGCCACTGTGCTAATGAGTAAGAAGGGGAGTCGTGAGACAGAGAGGAAGCCAGGCCAGGTGGGGTCTTTTGCGCTGTGATGAGGATGTCACATCTTTCCATAAAGGCCACAGAAGAAAAGGCCTGGAGACAGGACAATGACACAGCAGGACCATCTGGCTGCATGTGAAGGCTAGGTGGGAGGGGCGAGGCGGGAGCATGGTTGAGAGACTGCGTGCTGCCGTCGTCCGGGGGAGAGCAGATGGCGGCTCCAGCCAATGGGACACCTGTGGGAGGAAGGGAGTAGTTGAGGCGGAATGGTCAAATCTGATGAGCAGTGAACGTGTGGGGCAATGGAAAGGGGGACATGGAGGACAATTCTATGTGAAGTTCTGGGGAACAGCGATGCCTTCTGTCAGGATAGAAAGCCCTAAAAGAAGATTAGGAACTTGCCCTTTGAGCAGTGGCCAGGGCACAAAGATGTAGTTCCTAGTAAGCGGGCTCTGGAGTGTAGGAGGGGTAGATGTGGGGCTTGACAGAATCCGTTCTGGAGGTGACCTGCGCAGGGCTCTCCTGGGGAAATGACGTTTCTTTGGGACTCCGAGATGTTTGCAGCTGACCCAGTACGGCAGTAGCTGGTGGCTGGGAGCTGCAGAGCATGGCCTGCAGTGTGTAGGACACAGGTGGGTGTTGTCTGTGTCCCTGGCAATATCTGAATAGCTGTCACAGCCTAAGTGCCCCATTGAATTCTATGCCATATCCTCCTATAGTCTGTCTCCATGTGGGGTGTCTCTGCCTCGCACTTAGACACAGATTCTTCCCCTCCTTAAAGTTGAGGGCACTGCTCCATACCACCAGCACTGGGGCCACCTGGGGAACTTGTTACAAAGGGGGTGCCTGGCCCACCTCTCTCTATTGGTCCAGAATCCCCAGCTATAGAGCCTGGTCACCCATGTTTTTAACATAATCTCCTACAAGCTTTATTCACACTTTATTTGGAGAGCCCCTAGCCACATGTGACTATTTAAATTAAACTTTATTTTTAAAAATTTTAATTCCTTGGACATACGAGCCACAGTTTAAGGACTCAAAAGCCACCTACGGCTACAGGGACTTTCCATTGTCACACAAAGGTCTGTTAGACAGTATCGGGACTGAGAGGGAAATGCCAGCCCCCTGGAAACTTCTAGTTTGAGGTTTCTGCCTTAGCTTATGCCTTGCCCCTGGGAATGTCCTTTGCCACAGAAGTGACCACACTTTTCCTGGCTGTCTAAAGCATGCAGCATAATAAGCCTGTCCCCGTCCCAGAGCATCAGGTAGCACCTGTGGTCATCCCTGTCCACCTTGCTTGAAGAGCTTGTGGTGCCGTCAGAAATTCTCTAAATGTGACTGTGGACTTGTGGGATCCATGCAAGCTACATGGACGTCAGGGAGCTAAGTCGACCAAACTCCTTCACATTTAAGTTAAAATCTATCAGCCTCGACATTTAAGATATTTTTAATTGGGCTGAATTTTTTTTCCTGAATGAGAGCTAAATTCCCTTGAGCTTCTCCCTTCAGTTCATTCTTTGAAGTTGTACAGACATTGGAAAAGGTCAGAACACCATTTTTAGAGTTTCTTATTCATCAACCCACCTTAACTTGAAAGTGCCTAAACTGGTTAAGATCAACCTTTTTAAAACTGGCCCCTCCAGGTTCCAATCAGAGAGTGTGGTGTCCTTGAGTGAACTCTTCTCAAGTTAGAAGAATTAGAAAAGGTCATTTGGTACAAAAGTAGAGTTCCACATTCAGTTTTGTCCCTTGTTATACTTTGCTTCTTACGCTGTGGGCTTAATAGTTTTCTGATGAAAATCCTGCCACACAGTTTTAGGGTTTCTTTCCCCAACCCTGCAACCCAAGCAGGTGACAGTGGTTATTCTGGCTCTTTTTAGCTGGCCTCTGGCAGCTGAGGGGAGAGCCGATGTCACTGCATCATCCCCTTCCCTGCACTGATTCAGTGGGGGTTGCATGGGTTACATGCAGAAGTCACACAGACAAGTGTATTCACATAGGCAGGTGTATGGACACAGGCAGGTGTGTTCACACAGGCAGGTGTATTCACACAGGCAGATGTATGACACAGGCAGGCAGGTGTATTCACACAGGCAGGTGTATTCACACAGGCAGATGTATGACACAGGCAGGCAGGTGTATTTACACAGGCAGGTGTATTCACACAGGCAGATGTATGACATAGGCAGGTGTATTCGCACAGGCAGATGTATGACACCGGCAGATGTATTCACACAGGCAAGTGTATGGACACAGGCAGGTGTATTCACACAGGCCAGATATATTCACACGGGCAGGTGTATTCACACAGGCAGGTGTATTCACACAGGCAGTGTATGGACATAGGCAGGTGTATTCACACAGGCAGGTGTATGACACAGGCAGGTATATTCACACAGGCAGGTGTATTCACACAGGCAGGTATATTCACACAGGTAGATGTATGACATAGGCAGGTGTGTTTGCACAGGCAGATGTATGACACATGCAGATGTATTCACACATGTAGGTGTATGGACACAGGCAGGTGTATTCACATAGGCAGATGTATTCACACAGGCAGGTGTATGGACACAGGCAGGTATATTCACACAGGCAGGTGTATTCACACAGGCAGATGTATGACACAGGCAGGTGTATTCACACAGGCAGGTGTATGGACACAGGCAGGTATATTCACACAGGCCAGATATATTCACACGGGCAGGTGTATTCACACAGGCAGGTGTATGACACAGGCAGGTATATTCACACAGGCAGATGTATGACACAGGCAGGTGTATTCACACAGGCAGGTGTATTCACACAGGGAGGTGTATGGACATAGGCAGGTGTATTCACACAGGCAGGTGTATGGACACAGGAAGGTGTATGGACACAGGCAGGTGTATTCACACAGGCAGGTGTATGACACAGGCAGGTGTATTCACACAGGCAGGTATATGGACACAGGCAGGTGTATGGACGCAGGCAGGTGTATGGACGCAGGCAGATGTATTTACACAGGCAGGTATATTTATGGCCAGCCTCCTCTTCACTTCCCCTGGTTGTGTCCTCAACAGAAAGGCCACCATGCTTCTGTCTGTGTGGCACACTAACATTGGTCACTTCGACAATAAAGGTAACCTCCTAGAAAGATTGAAACTTCAACATCATGGCACTAGGTCTGTAAACACAGATTCTGCTAGATTCTATAGTATAATGCTACAGAAAACCAAAACCCTAGATTGCTTTTTTTCAGTTTCCAGAAATGTTTACTTCAAGCTCATTATCCTGAGTGCAGTTGAACCCCTGGCTGCTTGGCCATGTTTCATAAAGTGTTTGGTTAAACTTCAACTTTGATTCCTTCTTACTGGTTTCTTCTTTATATTAAGTTTTCCTACTTTGTTAGAGATGGTAAAGAGCCATCGTATAATTCTATGGACTGGTAGCTCATTTGTCCTGTGCTAATGGTACACGGCAGTGCTAGTCACAATAGCCAGAAGGTGGAAGCAGCCCAGACGTCCATCAACAGATGAGAAGATAAACCTAGTGTGGTTAAACGTACAACGAAATGTTCCTCAGCCTTCAAAAGGAATGAAATGACATAGGCTGCAGCGTGGATGGGCCTTGAAGGCATTATGCTCAGTGGAATGAGCCAGACAGGAAAGGACCAGTGCCGTGTGATTCTGCTTATAGAAGGCCCCAGAATAGGCACATTCCTGGAGGCAGAAGTCGGAGGGCAGTTGCCCGGGGCTGGTACACAGTATGCTAATTGTGTCATGTCTTCTTCATTAATTAGCTGGAATGCTCCCATAGAGAACAACTTTCCCTCATCAACTACTGGTGACCCTGACGTAGATGAAAGGCAAGATAAATTTAGGGGTACCACTTACAGCCATTGCTCCACCACTGTGTCCCCCATTTAGCCTCTTGAACTTGCTAGTTTTCCCCAAGGCCCCCTGTTGAGTGCCCACATTTGTGGCAGGTTCCATGGGGTCACAGGGTATGACACACCCTATCCCTGAGGGGCCATCAGGTTCTGGATAAATGCCCGATACTGAAACTGCTCCGCAGTTTTCTGATTTTCAGACGACAGCGTCCCTGCATCCCAGATGCTCGGGGAGGAGAACGTGGGAGGCAGGAGCCCTCAGCTAACCCAGCACTCAGCAGTGCTGCTGGGAGAAGCAGGGTCTGGACGCACATACCCTGCCCCTTGGAGGGCTGTTTCCAAGCTGACAATGGCAAATTAAAGAATCTATTTCATTCCAGAGTAATTTTCATCACACTGAAGGCAAATGGCTGTAACTGGCACTCCAAGACCAAAGGCCCGAGAAGGGACAGGCTGAGCCCCTCGTCCAGGCCCCCGTGAGAAAAATAAGATGAGGGTGTTTATCTAAAAAGGTTATGAAACATTCACTTCTTTCTTCTCAGGGTGCTGGAGCATTGCTCTGTGGGGTGAGGTGGTTGGACATAAGTGGAGAACAAGAGTTTCTTTATTTTCCTTTATGATTTTGTTTCTTATGAAAAACATGTGGTCAGATAGAGGATGATAGCAGACCAAGCCGCAGCGGGAGGGTTATTTTGGGAGATGATTTACTTAGATGGAGAGTTATTTTCATAGCTCTTCTAAGACGACCTCTGCAGGTTCAACTGGCCTAGAGAATTTCGTTGGTCAGTTTCATGGTTTTCTTTGAAATGCCGGCAGGCTCTGCGGAGGTGCCCTCAGTGCCCTGTCAGCAGGGAAGTGGCAGCCATGGGACAGAGATCAGTGTCACAGAAGGTCCCTTGGGGGTTGTGGGGTGTGGCTTGATGTGCAGTTTTTCACAAAATAAAAAATGACATTGTCAGTAATGTTCTGATGGTGTTGTACGTTTGTCTCAACAAAATACATAGGATGTTAGGTGGGATGAATGAAAAAATATAAAATGGCATTAAAAACTTACTAAAAGGACTAGCATATAATTTAATAAGTATGTTTAAAATTCACTTAAATTTTGGATCAAGTTCATTATCTTACCAAGTAGGGTTATGATTGTGGCGAGACTGGATTATTTCTTACATTCTCTCAATGCCTCCTGATTCAAAGCTGTGCATTTTTCTGTTGGACCATGAGTTATCTACGGAGACATTACACAGATCTCTCTGTATTTAGAAAAGTGTTTATTCATGACTGCTGCTTTTCCCAAAGTAATTTTGTGTGTATGAACTTAAACATAACTACTGGTGGGGATATAGTAATGGATCAGTTAATTAATAGTTTTTGTGCTATCATATTGTAGAAAAGATTCCAGATTGCTATAAGACATGCAAATTAACTTCTTTCAGTGTAACATGCCCCCTACCAACTGACTCCCTCTTCTGCCTTTGGCTGTGTTTTCAGAGCGGCAGTTCTAGCCCATATTGATACATGTTATGGATATGTCTATTTGAGAAAGTATTTTGTATACTTGTCATTGTTTTAATTTTTTTTTTGGTTTTTTTTTGAGAAAAAGGAGCAAAGAAGAGTTAAGAGTGGTGTAGGGAAGAGGGGCTGAGCCACGGAGAAGGAAATCTCTGGCATTTGTTAGCTTTGCAATGTTTGGCAAATTAACCTCTCGGGTCCTGAGTTCCTCATCGGTAATCTAAGCTATATCAGTTTGGGGACTGGGGTGCATGGTTTTCAGAGGACACATTTCCACTCCACGCTATCTGGCTTCAGGAATATTCCACATGAGGCTCATTACTTCACCTGGAGGAAGGCTCCAACTAATCCCACTGGCAGAAATTATACTTCTAACACCAGGTGAGGAGGTAGATACAGCATTTAATTGAGACCCATTAAATACTTCCTATGAGAACCGGTTTCTTATTTAGTTGTGTTTTAGTGATCCAGGAAACCCCAAGTGAATAGCTCCATGTTCCTTGGAGACATAAGACTCCTTCGTTGAGTCCAGAAGAGTCTGATTCGTTGGGAGATGTAAACGTTGGGAAATGTATGCTCAAGGGACACTCCTGGCCCGCACTGGAAACCCAGCCAGCTTGGAATTACCACGTCTATGGAGGCAGGTGGGAAGGGCAAAGGAAAGGAGAGATCTCTCGGTCCGGAGGGTTAGTCTGGTAGTAGCTGGAGGCCCTTCATGACACGCCCATACTTGATTGAAACCTTGACCTCCTTAAAGGCTTTTAAGGTAATTTTTGAAACAGTTATGATGGTAAAAGGAAGGCACTTGGGTACATCTGAGACACTTTGGTTATGTCCTACTTCTTAAACCAAGTGGTGAGGATGTAAGTGTTTATTTTAGTGCTCCCTTTTCCACATTCTTTTATGTGTTCACTATAGGTCATAAAAATAGAGCGTGGTTTTTGGGTTCATAAAGAGTAATTGTACTGCTCTTTCTCAGCACATGTGCTTTCTTCTGCCCCTCTGACCTCCCTTGGCTAGAGATCCTGACTGATTTGGAGAAGACACTATTATTGGAATAAATTTAAGGAAGTGGCCGCTTTTCTTGCCAAAACAAAACTTGGCTAAATATTTTGATGAATTGGCGTATTTTTTTTCTATAATCATTGGCATGGAATTTTTAAAAGTGGAAGTAGTAAAAATAAATACAAATATTATATAAGGAGTAGGATTTCTCAGAATGTCTTATTAGTTGAATTTTGATACTGACCTGAATATAAGCATATATTATACGTGTAGGACATACTATATGATGTTACATAATCTGGGTGATTTTGGTAGAACACAATGGTTCATTTTATTAGGTTGAATCAATAACCAATCTGCTATACTTAGAAAAATCTAGGAGAGTGTCATTTCAATGGCTTTACCTAAAATTTTACAGCAGAACAAACTTAGCTTATGCCCTCAAAATAATCTGTAGATTTTGATTTAGGAACAGAAATTAGGGCTTCTTAGAAGGTAATATTTGAATATCAATTTCTTCTAACATTTGAGTATTAAAAAATATTATTAATCCTTGCTTATGAGTAGGTCAAAAAGGATTTTTAAATGGAAGTATGTTTTTGCCGTTTTTATTTTTTCCGTTGTGACATTGAAGTATTTGATACTGTACCACACACTGTTCATTCATTTGTAATTGTTTATTTGTGTGTTCATCCAATAAGGATGTTTCAGACATTGTGTTGGGGTCTGGAATACCAAATGAGTAACACAGGGCTCCTGCCCATCACAGCACCTAAATCCACCTCTGTTTTATAGAACAGTAAGAGGTAGGTGTGTCTGAATTGATTTACAATAAACACTCAGTCGGGGTTATTGATAAATTAAGATTTATGATTAATAGGAAAAAAGATAAATAACATAATACTGTTCTTTCTCTTTGACATGCCACTTTCCCAAAATAATTGAATAACTTTTGCTTATTCCCAGTTACACTCTTCGTTGCCTTTAACTTAGCAGTATATGTGTGTTATGTTCATGAGCCTGTATATACAATTGTTGCCTGGTGTCCATAGAGGATTGGTTCAAGGTCACCCTGCAGATACCCAAATACAAGGATGCCTAAGTTCCAGACAAAAAATGATGTAGTATTTGCAGATGGTCTGTGTGCATCTTCTTACATACTTTAAATCATCTCTAGGTTACTAACAATAGCTAATATTATGCAACGTAAATGCTACATAATAGTTACATTGTATTTTTTAATTTGTGTTTTTATTGTTGTTTTCATTATTATTTTTTCAAATATTTTCAACCTCTGGTTGGTTGAACCTGCAGATGCGGGACCCATGGATACAGAGGTCAAACTGTATGTCCATAAATATGTAGCTAAATATATGTTGCATATTCTACAAGCATTTTTCTGTATAACCTGTGAGTGGTCTGCTTCTGTCACAGTGTCACAGTGCCCAGGGGGTAGCCATGATAGAGACGAATGTCATGACTGTGGCACTGCCATGGCAAACCCACTGTGCCTTGCGATTGATGGTCTCTGGTTCTGAATGGCAGCCCTCCTGTTAGGTGCCATGGCCGTCATGAGTCACCCTCTGTCAGCTTCTCCCGTTGCTGCCATCACAGTGTGACAAGTTATCTAAACAATTAACCGGCCATAAGGAAAAGGTGGAATTCTAAGTTTCAACCTCTACGTGTTCAAAACGGGGGAGCCGCTTGCCTGTAAACACTTGTTTTTCTTCCTATTTTTATTTTTACCCTTTTCCTATTGTCCAATTTTTTAAAACAAGAACCAGATGAAACACAGCCCATTAGCTCTTTCAGCCTTCTATCCTCAGGTGAAGCTTTCCTGCTCCCCATACAGAATTTTGCAGTGTTTGGAGCTATCCACACAGCTCTCCTTTCGGACCGTGCTATAATCCCTGACCATGTTTGATTTATGAGACTCCTAGGCAGGAACATAGATCAGCTTCAAAATTGAAACTGCTAGTTTGTGTCCACTTTTGCCCCTGAGTATGGATAACGCAGCTGGAAGATGAGAGCCCTGGCTCCGGGTAGTTGCTCTTTTGTCCCAGGACACATCTGGAGAGTCAAGACGAGACTCTGGCCATTTTGCAAACTTATTTAACTTTACAGCGCTTGACTTGTCCTCTCGAAGCTCCTTAAAATATTTTCAAGAAAGATTTTTCTTCTGTGTCATATTTGCTTGGTTATCTCAGAAATTTATTTATTTCACTAGATAAATTAGGAGCCCTGGGCGGGGAATCTGATAATCCCCAGTGAAGGCTGCACTCTGCTGTGTGAATTTAGAAATTATGCTCTCCAAACCTCGGTCTGACATCTGTTGTTTTTAGAATTAAATGCAATAATCCACAAAGGCACTTAGTATAGAGACTAAAACACGGTAAATATCCCACAAATGTTAGCTGGTACTACTTTTATTAATTTGACCTTGTTTCTTTAATATTTTTATTTCCCACTATATATCATAGGACTTCCTATTATATATCATACAGGACACCGAGGATACAGTGGGGAACAAGGAAATACAGACCTTGACCCCTGTGGTATAGTGGATGTGCTACGTGAAGAGTCAGGTTTAGGTGTCTGTCACATGTGAATTTGGTCACTGTGAGTCAGACCCCTGGAATTCTGTTAAGAATAATTTTCTACATGTGCAAAGAAGGGAAAATCTCCCCAAGGTGAGCCTTCAAGGCCAGCAGTCACATCAAATGACACCTGGGTCCCCTCTGTCTACAAGGGCACCAGCATTTCTTCCATAAACATTTCAGGCCAGTGGGCCAATGGGACATCAAACAGATAACCCTACAAATAATGGATTGCACTGTTCAATGCACTTATGGGAATAGCAAGGGGAAGAAAGGCATCTTTCTCTGGGCAGCCAGGGAAGGTCTCCAAGATGGACACACAGGCCCTGCAGCCAGTCAGGTGGAGAGAGGAGGGGAGAGAGTTTCAGGCCAAGTGGGCAATTTTCTTAAAGGCCCACATGGGCTGGGAGCTGGTGGCACTGAAGCCCAGGCATAGTGACGTAGAAGGAGAATAAAGGGCTGACAGAACCCAGCCCCTCCCCGCAAGCCTTTGGACAGGTGCCAGACTCTCCTCTGTGCACATGGGAGCCACGAAAGGTTGGTGAGTAGGGTAGTGAGAGAAGGAAGTTTGTGTTTTCAGAATGACATCCTGAACGAAACGCAGGTGTCAGCGGCAGGGGTCGGGACCCCCTGAGAGGCTGGGACCACAGTTCACCTGAGTGCTGGGGCGATTCATGGGGGCACAGAAGCAGAGGAGGTTGAGTAAAGTGGAGGAATTTAAGAAAAAGAAAAAGTAAAAAGTCCTGAATCCGAGACCATTTAGATTCAGGCTCAGGTGATCAGCCTGGAAAACCATGAGATGACTCAGAAAGACTCTAATGAAGACAAAGACGGGTTTTCAAATAAGTGTTTTGTGATATATAAGAGTATAGAAAAGCAGTACTAATAATTTATGCAAAATAGTATCTTCAATGTATAACTGAGTTAACAAATTAAATGCTGTAAGTTGGCAGTGGACTGTGTCCACGCTGTGTGTGTGTATTTATACAACCCGGTTTAAATACAGAGACGTAGACACAGGATGACCTAGATTTCCTTTGGCATCTTCTCACTGGAAAAATTGAGAGGCCACCTTCTGTCTGCAATGCCCCTTAGTTTTGGCAAATGCAGTTGGCATTTATCTTACTAGCTGTCCCCAGGCCCGGTGCTCAATGGACACCTTCCTCCCTTTGTCCAGAAATCCGTGACCTCTGGTTAAAAACTCACTGCTCATAGACGCTGGGGATCCTTTGCTCTTTCCTAAGTCCTTGGCAAGCCTGACTCTTTTTTGTTCTAACATCTACATTTATGTATTTTTGTGTTTGTTCTTACCTCTATAAAATGAGCACAGCCTTATTTCTAGGCCCATCTCTAGAGTTGATGGATGAAAGTTATTTCGTGAAGCAATTGTAGCACTTTATGTGCGATGTAATTTTTATGTGATTGTGTGACAGGTCATATTTCCTCCTTTTGTTTTATTACTGTGGATAGAGTTTTAAAGAGTCAATAAAATGTTCTGGTTTTTTTTTTTTTTTTTTTTTTTTTTTTAATACAATGTAGAAATGTATGACCACGTCTATGCACCTGAGAAATTTCATGAAGATAATAGATTCTCATGTGCTTGAGGAATTCTTCTTTGCTTTCTTTGAGTCAGAAGGAGTTACTTGGCTGAAATCAGTATGGCTCCTGCTATGGACATCTCAATACAAAGGGAACGTTTTGATCCCAGAACTGAAGAGGATGAGCAGATCCCAAGAGAACTTATTTCGGTGTTTTTGGTGAAAAGGAGGGGGCCTACTTGGCAGTGTGGCTTTAGGATATGATTGTCAGATGGCATCCCTGGTACTGGTTCTGAAAGATGACTGTGTCATCACTGTATGTTGGAGAGTGCCTTCAGGGTCAGGGGGTTGCTGTCAAGTGAAAGACAATCCAGGTTGCTGCACATGTGCAGGAGGTAGGAATTCGGGGAGGAAGGGGCTAGGAGTGGGAGCTGAGTGCTTTGGGAGGATGCTGACCTGGGCTGGGGACCTCCCAGGCAGCCAGTGGGTGGCAGCGGCCCAGAGGGAACGAGCAAGCACCCTGCAAAACGTGGAGAGTTGCAAAACCTCAGAAGTCCCCTCGTTATTATTATTACTGTTATTCTCACTCTAAAGCTATAGCAATAGAATTCTTCAGGAATAAATATGCTGTAATGTTAAAGTATTGGCCTTTGCGATGATGATAGTGATATGAAAGTGATTTGGGGATAAATCCACTATCTTCATACCAAAAGTGTTCTTACCTTGTCTCCATCATCTTGAGGCTCTCCAGAGTGAGACAGGGAGAGTTTTCCTTCACTTGTTTCACTTTTTAGTAGCTGTAACCTCTGCTTCTCTGGGCTGTTGTCCAGGTGAGTGAAGTAGGCTCCTGGTTTAGCAGACAGAAGGAGAGTGTTCACTGGAATAGACGCTTCCGCAGAACAGGCACTGGGTGAATCCCCAGCACCCAGAACAGAACCAGATACATAGTGCGTGCTCAGGGTGACAGATGCTTAAATGTCAAGTATAGGAAGTGACCTCAAGGAAACTGTCACATGACTCATGTGAGTCACAGTCCTGAAAGGGTAGAGCAGGGTGCAGCGCCAGGCCAGCCACCTGCAGAGCCCAGGCGTTAACCTGCTGTGATGGCTGAAGCCTTAGAGCCCCTGAAGCCCCCACACAGAAGGGGTGAGCTGGGAAGATGGCAGAAGAGAAACAGGGAAGGCGTGAGGCTTCTCTCACCGAGCTGATGTAAGCACAGGCCAGGCAGGAACTGAGTCTTGTTCACTGTTGTTCCCGCCCCGTTCTGCAACACACCCACCCCTCCCCAGGAAGGGTGGGATGGCGTGTGAGAAGACCCCCTGCTGCCCTATCCCCAAGGAGCTGCTCATAAAAAGTCAGGCCAAGAGCTGTCAGAGGACCAGAATTTTCTCGTGGGGGTGGGTGTTCCTCCCATCCCAGTCTCCAGTACAAGAAGCAGATGTCTCCTTCTAATCTGCAAGTGGGTCTGTCCACGGACGGTGCCATTAGCTGGCTGCTTAATGCACAGAGACAGCCGGATAGCGGCTATTCCTCCGTGGGCTGAGCTCACTCGGTAGAGCAGCCTCCCCCCTGGAGAACGAGAAAACGATAAGCTAGTATAAATCACGCTGAAAGGAATGAGTCCTTGTCATGAGTCATTAGGACAGATGCCACATTGGCAACCACATGAAAAACCTTTGATGAAGACCAGTTGTGGGAGCACGAGCTAATGCTGAAGAAATGTGCTGTGTGACTCCACGGGGTAACGTAGGCCTGGCCCCACCACCTCCCTCTGCCTGTGTCTCTTCTTAAAAAAAAAAAAAAAAAAAAAAAAAAAAATTTGCAGTAAATGTCAAGAGTGGTCAAGCAACATTTCCTGTGCTGGACCCTGGGGGGAGAGGTTCAGGAAGGGTGGTTTGTAAAGGATACTTTTAATCAGTGACTGCTGAATGTGATTCAATGGCATCAGAAATGTTACCCACCACCAACCAGGTCGGTCCTGCCTCATGAAAGTACCCTCGCCAGGCATCGCTTCTGGGGCTTGAGAGCATGTATCAGAGGTGCTGAAGGTGGGATGACCTTCCCACCTGGGGACATTCTAAAGAAAGGACTGTGAGGTACAGGTACAGCAGGAGGCAGGTCCCCAGGGCTAAGGCCTCAGCTCTGCACTCAGGCAACCCCCATCTGTGCCTGTTCCGTCACTTCGTAGCTGTGTGACGGTGACAGTTAATTTCAGGTATCAACTTGACTGGGTTAGGTGTACCCAGGTAGCTGGGAAAACATTATTTCTAGGTGTGTCTGGAAGAGAATGGCATTTGAGCAGTGCACCGAATAAGGAAGATGCCTCTTCATCCCGTATAGGCACCATCCAATGGGTTGAGGGCCCAGATAGAACAAAAAGGCAAAGAAAATGTGACTTTGTGCTCTCTCTCTCTCTCTTCTGGGACTGGGACACACCTCTTCTCCTGCCCTGGGCTGGACACACCACTTCCACTTCTGGTACTCCAGCTCCCCAGGGCCTCAGGCCTTTGGCCTCAAACTGTTACCCCATCAGCAGCTCAGGCCTTCACACTTGGACTAAGCTAGACACTTGCTCATTTTCCAGCTTGTAGACAGCATGTCACGGGACTCCTCAGCCTCCATAATTGTGTGAGCCAATTTGCATAATGAGTCTCCTCTCTTCCCATCCGTCCATTCATCCATCCGTCCATCCAGTTGATTCTGTTTCTGTGGACTAGCACAGTGACCTTGGGCTTCACTTCTAAGCCTGCTTTCTAAGCTACACAGAGAATGGTCATAGTACCAATGCTCTGGACTGGTTTGTTTCATTGTAGGCAACAGATACAGACTCTACTACCTTAAGTAGAGAGGGAATGTTCAGGAAGGATGTGGCTCAGGAAAGCACAAAGAACCAGGTCTCAGAAAAGCCAGGGCTGGGACCCTTCAGTGATCTTGGAAGAACCAATGGACAGGCTCATCAGGTGTAGTGAGGACTGTCCCGGTGTGGTCTGGTTGGACTCACCATGGACAGGCTCATCAGGTCTGGCGAGGACTGTCCCTGTGTGGTCTGGTTGGACTCACCTTCCAGAGAGAGAGAGGATCTGACAGGTGCATTTTCTCGTATCTCCACTTCTTGACCAGAGCAGAACAGGCCACTTTGACTTTGGCCAGGGGAAGAGGCACAGTTTCCATTGACAGAATAAGGAAGCAAGGGTGTTATGGGGATAGATTTACAACAGGTGCACTCCCTCCCTGGAACATTGGGAGAGATGAAAACTCAGAGGTCATGTAAATATATTAACAATTATAAGTTGAGATGAAATGGCTGTTGTTTAACAATGTAAACTGCTCTGAATAATAACTGATACAGACAAATGACTGCATTGACCATAGGAAATCTGACCAAGATCATTGTATAGAATATCCTGGCTGTGATGTTGTGCTAGTGGCTGCCAGGATCCTTCCACTGGGCAAGGTAGACAGGGATTTTCTCTGTATTATTTCTTGATAATAGCAGGGAACTGTATAATGGTGTTAATAAAGATTTTTCATCAGTAACAAAAATCTAATGATGACTTCGAAATCCCAAGAAGTTTTTTTTGTCCCTGTTGGAGTTCATGGTTTTAAATCCCCATGCCACACACACACACACACACACACACACACAAATCACAAAAATACCGTTTGCATGTAAGAGTCTTGATAGATTAAATGTTCTTTCTAAATGTTTGATAAAAATATAAGATTCAATAAAAAGAGCAAGGCCAGGTCAGAATATCTCTTCCTAAAATGCTCATTGTTGGACATTTGATTAGTTTGACCACACACACACACCCTGCCTCCCAACAAACTTGTGAACAAAATGTCAGCCTGGTTTGTCCCCAGTGGTTTATCTCAGGGAGAGCTGTTTGTTCTCAAATCTTATCTTTAAATGTTAGTTTATTTAAGTAAAGGTGGGCCCCAGAGAGCTCAGGTCTGAAGGGATGTTTGTTAGGGTTACTGAGTCCTTGAATCCCTGTTTATACATCCTGGGATTACGCTGCGGGAAGAAACCTCATGCAAAGACTTTGCAGAGCCCTGTGGCTGGTGCGGGCTGGCCTCCTGCTTTCCGTGGTCATCCTAGATGGGTTGGAGCCCTACTTTGGTGGAAGGTAGAATCCAGCCCTGCACTGGGTTTGGGTTCACTGGTCTTTTCCCTTTCTGTTCTTGCAGCCAACGTTTCCTGGTGGCCTGTTCGCTGTGCATGAGTCCCCATGTTAAGCAATGTGGACACCAAAAGCCAGGTCTCCCCTTAAGAAATCAACATGCTTATACAATGTCTGCTCTGATAATGACCAATCAAAGCAGGGGGACCTGTGTATCTACACGACAGAGTGCTAGAGGAATTCAAGAGGGAAAAAAGCAGATTTGGCCATGAATTCTAAATTAGTTCCTGCAATTTAAAGTAGGTTACAGACAGGGGCTACATGTTGGTATTCTGTAACTTGTGAGCCCCTATCTCCCCCCACAGACTTAAATGCCCTCCCTAGCAACCCCCACCTGGACTGGCCTCTTAGAGGTCAGAGTAGTGGGGAGTAGAGTATTTGCATTTAATTCTATTGGCTATCTGATGTGGTTAGATTTTAGGAGAAGAAATTGATTACAGGATAAAATCTGTCTTCCAGAGTCAATTGGAAAGAGAAGATAGGAACACGTCAGCCCAGAGAAGGCAGGACTCAGGGGGAACACAGATGTGGTCTTGGGCTTAATCCTCTGTGCCTCAGTTTCCTCCAGCTATAAAGCAAGGACAGTAATTGCAGTCCATGGGCGCTTCTGGAAACGAAAGGGCAAATATAATACCTGTGAACCACTTGCAATAATATCAGCTCAGGGTGCACATTTGATAATTGTTAAAAATACCGAAATACCTTTGCACGTTGATGAGCCTGGCAGGGGCAGAGGTAGCTTCTGATTGCCACCGAGGGGGAAGCAGCCCAGTGAGTGGAGCTGCGTATGGAGAGGCCGGGAAGAGCGTGTGATGGTCGCCGACTTGCCATCTGTGCATCTGCATGGGCCCAGTCATGACCAAGTGGCACTCGTGTGTCATGGTCGAGAGTCAGAGTCTCAGGAAAAACAAAAGCCATCATTTATTATGCGCCAAGTACTCTCGTGAGTGTGTGGGTGGTGTGGGACTTTGCCAGTTTTGTTCATTTCTTTTTTTTTTTTTTAGGCAGTCGCATTCAGTCACCCTGGGTAGAATGCCGTGACGTCACAGCTCACAGCAACCTCAAATCCTGGGCTTGCTCAGCCTTTGGCCTCAGCCTCCCAGGTAGCTGGGACCACAGGGATGTGTTCCTATGCCCGGCTGGTTTTTCTATTTTTAGTAGAGATGGGGGGGGGGGGGTCCTTGCTCCTGCTCAGGCTGTTCTGGAACTCCTAAGCTCACGCAATCCACCTGCCTTAGCCTTCCAGAGTGCTAGGATTACACGCGTGAGCCACCACGCCCGGCCTATCTTGTGCATTTCTGAGTCCTCGTTTGTTCATCCC
Source organism: Loris lydekkerianus (assembly GCA_963574355.1). Lineage (NCBI taxonomy): Eukaryota > Metazoa > Chordata > Mammalia > Primates > Lorisidae > Loris > Loris lydekkerianus. The sequence continues at coordinate 117,687 of CAUYPK010001581.1, forward strand.
GGTTGCCTAGACATGTGCCTGGCATGTGGGGTAGGCATCGTCCTGGAAAGAATCCATGCATCCTGGCATGTGCCTGGCATGTGGGGTAGGCATCGTCCTGGAAAGAATCCATGCATCCTGGCCTTTAAGTCTTCACACCGCCTCGTGATGGACAAGAGCTGTAACTACCATTCTTCTGCCGATAAGGACCCGGAAGCTTTGAGGAATGAGTCACGTTGCCCAGATAATTTAATGATGAGCTTTGCAGGGAGGAGGGCTGGGGGGACTTGAACCCATATCCAATACCTTCTCTAAGGCTGCAGGCCCACCATTCTCAGTCTCTAGGGTTCACTTTTTTCAAATGAAGTTCAAAAAGCCTGACCCTGAGTCATGGGCCCACTGAGTCCCAGGAGGCAGGCAGGCTTTGCTTTGCTTTCTTGGTGTTTAGTGATTGGCTAGACAGACACGGGGGTGCAGTGAGGGCCACAGCTGCTAACTGTGTTATCCATCTGTTGCCACCACGCTGATTGGAGAGGTATTTTTTGAGTCACATGTTCATTATTCATGGTTGACATTTTTACTAGTACTGAAAACTCGATAACTACAAAGAATTCCTGGTTAGTGGCTTATTCTCAGAGTTGGCGCCAAGCCCTGTCTGGAATGATTCACTCTCCTCTTCTGCTGTGGAATGTCATCAGTTCCATCCGACGTGGGGCCAGAAAGCACGCGGGGTTCTCAGGACTGATCCAGGCGTTCGGATGGCCGGTGCGTCCCAGAGGGCAGGCTTGCTCCTCAGTATCTAACAGTGATTGGTGAGGGGACAGGCGTTTCCAAGTTCCTGTGACTGCTGTGACACATGAGTGGAATTCGGTTAGCAGATCTGGGGCTGTGGAAGTTTTTCATTGCTGTTTTGTAGACATTATGCTTGAATGAAATCAAAACTATATTGCCCAGGGAAAAGGGTGAAAAGAGTTAATAAGCAATCAGTAATGCTCAAATAAACTCTTGGTTCTCCTCACATTTTCCGTCATCCTGCCTCAGCGTTATCAGCAGGGTTGGCTTGAGACAGACACGTTAAGGTTGAGGCAGAAAGGATTTGCTTAGACCCACTTTCAGTTCTTTTACAGGATCGTTGGAGATATTGTCCTATGAGAAATGATTTTATACAATTTCAAAACGGTTTTTATTTAAATGTCAAGTGACACTTCTCTGCTGTCAAAAAATGGAAGTTGAAATATGTAGCTGTGAGGATACGTTGTCCACGCCCATCTTCTTGAGGACAAAGCTTGGTGCTCAGGGGAGTTTTACAGCAGGTTTAAAACCAAGTGGAGGGTTAAGCAGTTCTCCACAGCTCCACATCATAGATCCCATCTCTACCGATGTCTGTCCATCCTTCTTCCAGCTTCTGAGAAGCAGGGTTGTCTTTTTTGCGTGTGTCTTGGGTCCTGTTTATTTGTCTTTCTCTGCAGCATACCAGGTTTTGCACCGTAATTGTTGCCCTTGTCTTTACCAGAGATCCTTCACCATTGACGCCTTCATTTTCACCTCTAAGCAGGCCTGAGTGTCTCCATTGTCTAAGAAATTCCATCTTGTCTATCGTGTCTGCCTGTCATCCGTCCCGAGCCAAACCTGTCTCCTCACCCAACTTGCAGGTGCCCCATCTCATGTTTCCATTCTACCCCCCACAAAGGCTCTTTCCTCTCAGACATCTCCAAGGAAGGCCACTCTCCTGCCAAACCCATGCCCTCCTCTTGCTTCAGTGCCTCCTTGCCCCAGCCCTACTGTTCAGTCGCTCCTTGGGGACTCCCTCCCCAATTGCCATAATGATCTCCTTCCTGTCCAGCTGTTAATCCCTTTCACCAGCTTTACCTCCTCTTCCTATGTACGAGTGGACACCAGGGCACTTGGCCCTCAGGGCTGGACCCTTTGGGCTTCCGTGGGGACCCATCTCCCACTGCTCTCGATTCCAAAGGGAACACCTCTAGCTCTACCCCACCGCCCACTGTCCAGTCCTTCAGGAATGTTCCCTCATCTTCCAAAGCTCTCTCCAAACATGAGCTCCTGGTCTCTCCCTGGCTTCTGAAGTGGGCTATAATTCCTCGTCCTCTCAGGCTGGCGGGAGCTCCTCCCACGGCCCCATGTTTCCTCCTGCAGAGTTTCAGATATGTCCCTCCTCTCCCTCCCTGCTCCAGTTTGCCCCAGTATACACCTGGGTCATCTCAACAGTCTCCTTTCCAGAAATTTCTTGCCACCAATATACCTTGCAGAGGTGCCAGGCTGGAGCCCCAGCCTGTTCCTCTGTGTGTCCATCCCCTGCCTGCTGGGTGATCTTTCCAGCTTAGCGCACGTCACTGTTTCACCCACTCACCCTTGAGGGTTCCCTGATGCTGGGAGGGGACATCCTGGTGTTGCAAGGTGCCTCCTGAGTCCCTCTGTGCCTTGCTGCCTCCTTCTCTCCTGGTCACCAGCTCCCTGCTCCTTGCTCCTCCCCATATCGGCTCCTCCCTGGGCTCTGCCTCCATGGAGTCGCTCCCCGTCCTCAAGCATGCCTGGGCCTGGGCGTCCCCACATCTCTGCTCAAACAGTTTCTCTCGTCTGCAACACCATTGCCACCTTTGTTGGGTGAATTAGCGTCTACTCATTATCTAATGTACAACTCCAGTGTCATATTCTCTTGGAGCTTTTCCTGTTCAACCTACAGTCCCTTCTCCTGTCCTGACACAGGAGCATTTTCTTTGTCTTTCATCCCTAAAACTTTATTATCTCTTTATCATGACACGTGCACTTCATCAAACCTACTAACAGGTCTGCTAAGTGGAGAATGAGCTCCTGGGATCTGATCCATGGTGTCCTCTTCCTGCGTCCCCAGCACCGGGCTTGTACATCAGTAGATGTCAACACATGCCAAATGACCTGCTGCTGGACGGGCAGGACTGGGTCCTGGTTAATCGGCTTCTCCAGGCCAAACTTCTTTTGCCGTGATTCCCCAACACACAGTCACTGTTTTCTGGGAAATGCCTAAGCCCTTCCTGACATTGTGCGTCCCTGGGGCCTCACCTCTCTGAGCCTCTCCAGAGCCTGCCTCCCCTTCCTCACAGCCTGTTCTCCCCCCACCCCAGTGCAGTCGGCACTTACCGTTCAAACTCAGGCAGTGCTGCCAGGCCAGTGACTCGCGCGCGCTCTCTGCTCACTGTGTCCCATTCCCTCAAATTCTGCATGAGCCGCGTGAAGGCAGAGGCCACCCTTCTCTTGCCCCCCACCATGTTGGGTTTATGGTGTGCAGAGTTGTACCTCCAAAACTTGAGGAGTCACTACATCATCTTATACTGTGTTTCCAAGTGTTCCAGACTAGCAAACGCAACATCGTTTGGCTATATCCTTAGGCTCCAATCACCGAGTTGCCAAAACAGGCATAGGCAGCCTTGAAAGAACTAGAATTTGGAAGACAGAAACCTTATGCCCCCAGCCTGATCCAGCTGGTACTGTATTCTCCTCCAGATTTCAATACAACTACAAATTTTTTCTGAACTACTTTACTCCAGAATTTTAAAAAGCTTATAAAGGACAGTCAAGGAGGTGGGGCCTGACATTCCCTAGTGTCAGTGTCTATGAGCAATCAGGAGCCCCCTACCTCTGAAAATGCCCCCATGGTCTGGCTCTGGTATGAGCAGTGTTAGAAGCTGTATCCACTAGGCTGCTGTTGTGAAATGCCTAGAAACTTCTCATGAGCATTTGAAAGCAGAGGATGTTTTCTCATTAGTATTCTACTCATAAAGGAGGTATCTGTAGGAATGCATTCACCCTGACAGTGAAAATGCATCCCATAACTGTTTAAATTTGGCCTGAATAACCCCCTCAAACACACACACCCCATTAGTCATTCTCTACTGGCGTGCGCTGAAGATAACGTTAACCCCTGCATCCCAGGGCACTAGAGAATTCAGTAAGGTGCGTGAGGGGGCTTAGTACCGAGTGAGAAATCAGGGGCAGTTTGACCTGGTTATAATTACGCAGTCAAAATTGATGTCCGTAATTGTTATCAATTTTACTTTCATGCTGCTTAAACATCTAACAGCCACACACCAGACTTCTGGCAAGGGGCTGGTAGGTTGTGGCATCAGCAACTTGGGCTAGGAGCTTATGTAAGGAATCTTATGGCAGGGCTGGCAATGGGCGAGGGATGTGGGGATACTGGCCTCCTTCCCATGTCACCACGCAGCAATCACAGCAGCTCTGCATGTGGATGAGCTGCCCATATCTGGGGGAGAGAAGAGCAAGGATGAAGTCAGTCGCAGTCCCCCAGGGGCCAGCCCTTGGGCTTGCTTATATATCTCTCTGTGTCACAGCCTTGAATGGGTCACATCCCTTTCAGGGACAGTTTCAACATGGGGAACAAAAGAATGCTCCCTGACATAAGATCATAAAAGCCTGTAGCACTTTGTGATGTCAGAACCAGGCATCCCACCCAGAGCTGGGAGGCAGCCCTTGCTTGCTGTTTCTTCCCAAACCCACAGTCTTGAAATCCTGGGGATCCGGCCCTGGCTGTATTTGCTGTTTGTGTAGAAAATTCAGGGCGAGTATCTCCGTACTTATTCCAACTTAAACAAAGTGAAATTGGTCTTCGTTAAGAAGCTCAGGTAACTGCTGCCGTCACACACCACTTCCCTGCCTGGCCTGGCCATAGCTCCTCACATTATACTTAATTTTCCACCATTTTGCTTTGATTTTGAACATCTTTGGGGAATTTCAATGGAAAATGAGAAGCCAGGTTAATGTTCACTGCCAAACCATAAACACAACTCTGTCCCCTGATGATAGAAAAGTGTTAGGAGTAGGTGTCTTATCTGACAAAATAGGTGAGTGGGGGTTCCTTAAAATGCTAAGCGTATTTTAAAGTGTGTTTTTACAACTCGACAGAATCTGGGGAGAAAAGAGGCTTAAAACTAAAGTGTTAGGAGCTGCTGCCAATTGAAAATGAATTTCAAATGAAGATAAATCACCCCTGAGCATGCAAGATGGAACAATGGGAAAATATTATCAGAATTGTAAAAATTTGATTCGCATGCAACTTTTCAGAAACACAGCTTTGCAAGCATAAATTGAAACAAACAGACTGGTGAAATGGGGGTGAAAATCAGTCTAAAATTCCAAACATGTATGTCAAGAGATTATTATTGGATTTTTTTTTTTTTTTAAGAAGAAAGGCCCGTTTTACAAAGTGTACCTTGGTAGCTCTTTGCCATGGAGGATTACAAAGAGCATTTGTAAGGTGCACTAACTGCCGAGGCCCTGCAGGGTGTAGCAATAAGACGATTAATCACACCACTTAGGAAGTATCTGCTGCTTATGTTTTTTCCCAGACACGTGTCATCTCTAATACCTTTAGTGATTTTTTGAGGCCATTCTTGTCCCCATTCCACTGATGAGGACCCAGGCAGGACATCCACACAGCTCATCCCAGGCCAACAGCTATTGAGTGGCAAGTTGGGGTTCAGGTTCTGTTTGTCCCAGCCTTAAACACACCATGTTCTTGTCCACGGCATCTTAGACCTCCCAGGCCAGCAAGGCTGGGAAGGAGCAGCTCTGCCGTGGCCTTACCACCTCTTGTAACAGTAGATTGGACATTGGCCCGGCGTACGTGTCATACTTGTTGGGAAGAAGAGACTTGACCCACGATAGAGAATCTTCCAGTTTGAGTACAAGTCAGGACTTGGGAGAAACTGAAGGAACAATTTACTCAATGATATTTTTTTTATAAATCAGTTTTATTTTCTGGTGATTGTTTTCTAATGGAGGTGTAATTCATATAATGTAAAATTTGCCCTTACAAAACATACAGTTTCATTGGTTTCCAGTGTATTCATAATGTGTACAGATGTCACCACTGTCTAATTGTAGAACATTCCATTCTTCGCCTACCCCCCCCCAAAAAAAAATCCCTATGCCTGTGAAAGTCCTTCCTCTTCCCCATCTTCCGTCTCTCCAGGCCTGACGAGCACACCCTCTCTGTCTCTGTGGACTGGCCTGATTTAGACATTTCAGAGCAGTGCAATTGCACAGGTGTATCCTTTTGTGACTGGCTCCCTTCACGTAGCATAATGTATCCCACACCCTCTGCATTGTGCCCTGTGGGAACGTCATTGGTTTTTATGGCTGAGCGATACTCCATGGTATGGTTACGGCACATGCTGTTTTCCTATTCATCACTGACTGACTGACGTTTCCATGTCTCTAAATTTCATCTCAGGGAGTTTGGTGTGAGCCCTAGCAAACCAAAAAAAGCGAGGTCCGTCCTGCAGAGTAGAGACCTAATGGTAATCCACAGGCAGCAGCTAGGAGAGCCTCCCAGGGCTTCCTGTTGCCTTCAGAGCAAGAGGGGAATCCTGACCACAGCCTTCCAGGCCAGGGTGCCGTGATGCCTTGCAGCTGTGACCTCAGTCAGGCCACTTCTCAGGGAGCTCCAGCTGCCCTCCTTTCAGTTCTCAAACATGTCATCCCTCCACCCCTGGGTCCCGTGTTCTCTTCTCTGCCTGGAAGGCTCTGCCTCCACCTGCTGCCCGCCACCCACTCCTCCTGGTCTTCAGGTCTCAGCCTAAATGTTGAGAGGGCACAGCCAGCCACCTGTCCAAAAAAGGCTTGCCCAGCCTTTCCTGTTTTCTCAGCATTATTCTTAAAATGTGCTTTTTAAAGCACATTTCTCGATTTATGATTGTCCACTTATCACGTTTGCTCCTTTAAGGACAGTCACCTCCGCCACTCAACAGTCACCACCAACACGGGCTGTTTCTGCTGTTGTTACTCATCTCCCGGACCCAGCTGAATCAATGTGCAGGGGTCAGCCTGTACCGAGCGGGTGCCTTGATATGCCTGGCCGGGCTGGATATCCTTATATCTGGGACAGTGGCCCACAAAGTGTGGTTTGCCGATCAGCATCACTTCCCCAGGGAGCTTCTTAGATGTGCCAGTTCTCAGCCCTGCCTGAGAACCTCTGAGATGGAGGACATGAAACTGAGTTTTAACAATAGCCCCAAATGTACTCTTATTATAACCTCCCTTCCAGGTTGAGCTCCGTGGACCCAAAGTGAGAGATCAGGAGAGGTTTCTAAGACGTGAAGTGAAGGGGGAAACAATAATCTTATAGGGCACATTCTTCCTGCACTTCCTAGGAAATAATTTAATCTTTGTAGTTTGCTCCTGCCTACACCATGGCTGATGGGTTCTGGCCTTTTCCCTGAAACAGAAGCTATCAGGATATTTGTCTGATACTGTCTGTGTTCCGGAGAGGATTGGATAGGGTGTGGAGAGGCGGGGGGTGGTGGTGGTGGTGTATGTGTGCAAATTATGGTAGATCTTCCCTTAAGAGCACCCCTGCTATTGAGAAGTAAGACAACTTGATAAAATCTAAGCTAATCATTTAGGCTGAGGATGTCGGCCCTTCCCACATTTCCCTAGAGTTGTGTCAGAGTGTCTGGTCCTGCACTAGAACCAGCTTGGGTGGGGGCGGCCTCTGCTCTGCCCTGCACTCAGCCCAGCCCTGCAGCCTGGGGCTGCTTCTCTTGGGGTTGCTTTCACATCTCAAGAAAGGAGGACGTAGCGGTGGGCATGTAAATTGGTCCCACCACTGTGTAAACTAGTATGGTGGTTGCGCAAAAACAGAGCTACCATATGATCCAGAAATCCCACGTCTGTAACTATATTCAAGGGTCTCATCAGATGTCTGCACTCTCACGTTCCTTGTAGCATTATTTACCGTAGCCAGGGTGTGCAATCAACCTAGATGCTCACTGGCTGATGAATGGATTAAAATATATATGTATATAGCATACAGGCTGTTCATAAAGTTCGTGTGCAATTTTAAATTGCAGGCCATTTTAACTTACACGTGCAATTTATGACCACCCTGTATAATATACTTATAGTACTATTCACCTTTAGAAAAAAAAGGAAATTCCTTTATTTGTGACAACGTGGGTAAACCTGGAACACATCATACTGAGTGAAATAATATAGGCCCAGAAAAACAAACACAGCATGATCTTGTTTATATGTGAAATCTAAAAAAGTGGAACTCATTTGGAATAGAATGGTGGCTGCCAGTGGCTGGAGCAGGGCTGTAGGGTGTAAAGGAGAAGCTGGTGCAGGGTCTCAGGTTCCAGCTGGAACGAGCACGTTCCGGAGAGGTGCTGTGCAGCGTGGTCACCGTAGCTCATCATATATTGCATACTTGAAATTTGCTGAGATTTGATCTTAAATGTTCCCACCACACAAAATAAAAGCAATGTAAGGCGATTCCATGTTGATTGCCCTGATTGTGGTAGCATTTCACAATTTATACTTATTTCAAAGCATCGTGTTATTATGCACCATCGATATACATAAATGTCATTCATTGATTGTGCCTCGGCGAACCCAAACGGGGTGGGTGTAGAGGAAGGAGGGCAAGGCCCCTGCAGCCAGCCAGGGAGTGGGCTGTCCCAGTGTCACACCAAGAGGTAGAAGCTTCCAGACCACTGAGGCTCCCCCCAGGGACTTTCTAACATCAATCACAGCATCCCATTGGCCCGTGACAGCCCTTACAAGGGGCTGCTGGTCCAGCTGAGCACTGCCTGTGCCCATGGTGCCCGGTTTAGTGAGCACGTGTGAAGGAATTTTTTTAAAGGGTGCATATGGGCTTAACACTTAGCTGAGTGGTTCTAAATAGAGCAAATGGTTCTCTCAAAAGATTCTGGGAGTCTAATATTGGTATTTGTAATAAAAATGTTACAAATACTATGCCATTCCTTAGATGCAATGGTAAAGAATTCTGTTTAAAATGACTTCTTTTTCTCCTTTCAGAGAAATTAAGAAACTAAACAAATATTGTGTGCTATAATTTCAGAAAAGAAAATGTCACCCCCCACAGCCATTTATTTTAGAAAGGTTGGGTTTGGGGCAGCACCTGTGGCTCAAAGGAGTAGGGCACCGGCCCCATGTGCTGGAGGTGGTGGGTTCAAACCCAGCCCCAGCCAAAAACTGCAAAACAAAAACAAAAACAAAAACAAAGGTTGGGTTAGTTTCCCTGTCAGCAGAAGCTTTTGAAGTACCTGTTGGTCCAGACATCTAAGCATTCTACAAAGTTGATGATGAGAAACCCAAGACCAGGTTTCACACACAGTCAGAAGAGGGCTGCCCGTCTGTGCTGATGACATTCTCAACACAAGTTCAGTGACGTGTCACGTCTACGGGAAAGACTTTCCCTACACGGGCCTCTGCCAGGCTCACCACCCCCACGTGGTTTCATCCAATGATACATTGATTATATCAGAGATTCAGGACAGTGATGAGGTCTTTTCCCTGTATAAATTTTATTTCTATAGTTTTCATATTCTACCTTATTTAGAAAACAGTTAAATTACATATACCTGTAATGTTATTTTATTAGAGCAGCATCAAAAGTTAATCTTTAACATAGGCATCGTTGCCAGAAGTGGTCCTCTCTACCTCCAATCCCCACTAAAAACAGAGTTGACACAGTTTTTACCTCTTTATTTTGGTTTATTTCAGTTCCCGAGGTGCCCACTTAGTCAACTGACCAAACTCAAGAACCTGAGGCCCATTTTGGTCCCGAAACTTTCTCTCTTTTATTTCTTTGCCTATAAATAATTCATTTGTCTGCACGGCTTCTGAAGCAAATCTTCTTTATACAAAAGAAAGAGGAAAATGTAGTAGAACAGAATAAGTGCCATGAAATCTCAGGTCTTCCCTCAGAAAGCAGGCTAAGATTTTGAGGGAGAAAAGGAGTTCCTGTGTGTCGTGACTCCTCAGCAGGCCGATAACTGTGGGCTCATTGGATGAGCTACAAGAAGGTGACGTACGTCTTTAAGCAGAGTACCATGCAAGTTCTTCTTCTGGGTAATAAATCCCATGTTCTCATGTTAATCTCTGGAATATTCGACATGTTTTGGGACTTACCACTTTTTAAAATATATTTTGTTGTGTGTATTTGAGATACACAACCTGATGTTATGGAATGCATATAGAAAATAGAATGGTTGCTGGATGGACTCCGAATATAAATTCTCAAGGTTTAGTCTAAAGTACTTTGCTAACAAGAGTTTGGAAGGACCTTATTTTACACCATGTACATATTCCTAAAAAGGAATGAAAGTTAAATTTTTACAAATAAAGCCATTTTAATTTATTTTTTTAAAGGAATGCTTTGGAGGGTTACTTTGTGTGGCTAATAGTGTCCTTGCTGTATTGTTTCCACACGATTGCAGGAGCACTGCCTTCGTCCTTTCTTTATTATTCACCCTTATGTTCAACAGACGGGGTGTCACTCCCAATCAGGACACTGTGCCGGGCGCTGCTGAGAGCCAGAATGGTGCTATTCCATCTTGGTGTCATCCTAGCCTATCCCAGGGTCTCATACCTCCTGGCTCTAGGGCCGAGGAAAGGTTTGTGTTAGAGGGCTTTCAGTAGGGGGTGGGGGGCTGAAGCTGTGCAGAATATATCCCCGGCCACCACAAGTGGTGAGCTGATTGTCATTGTGGTGTTAGGAAATGTTTTGCTACATGGGTATTATTTTTATCTAGACCCTCCCTATAACTAAGCGTTATTTGAGATGATCAACAATCATAAGAAGGATCATAGCCCAGTATAAAGATGAAGACCAAGAAAAAATAGAAAGGAAAGGAAACAGGCGAAAATGCAGATAAGTAAGAAATGTAGATAAGTCATGTCTTGGAAGTCAAACTTAGCTGCAGCGTTTCCAGGGAAGACATCCGGGATTTGCTTGAGAGGAAAGGGGTGAGGCTCCGTGTGCAGATGAATGAGGTCAGCTGTGCTTCGGCAATAGTTGAATTTGGATGATGGGGCTGCAGAGGGCCCCTCTATTTTTATGTACATAGTAAATTTTCTAAAGTAATTTTAAATAAACACCAGGTCAGCTAACAAGCAAAGAAATCCTCATTGAGTTCTATTAGCCAAGGAAAAGAGTAAAACCGTAGGTTATATAATTCTCGTAGTCCAGAAAAGGAAGCAGAGCAGTTTTAAAGCGAATTTCAAATGAAGTATGTCATGAGGGCGTTCATTTGAAGAGCTGGAAAACATGTGAATTCGCCCAGAGGGGCTGGGGGCAAGGCTGGCAGGCAGGGAGGCTTCACACGAACCTTATTAGAATCACCCCAGGGGCGATCAGGAGAGGCAGGCAGCCTCCCGCCAGTGTTCTGTGGTTTGGATTCTCTGCGACCAGGGCCCTGGCAGCAGCACCAGGTGGGGACAGAGCCCTGGAGGATGCTCTCATCCTCTCTCTTCCCTCCTCTCCCACTGGACGTGCACACCTGTGTCTCCAACTCTGATTTCTCTTGAGTTCCAGATCAGTTTAGAAACTTCCAGAAACTAGATTGTTTGTACTCTGCCGTCCCACAGGCATCTCAGGCTCAGCAAGTTTAAACCAAGCTCTCAAGTTTCGAGTTTGCCCTCCTGCCCCCCCACCCCCCCACCACCACGCCTATCCTGGGGCTTCTCCCTGGAGACCCTGGAATCTCCACTTTCCCAGTGGCCCAGCTGGGCACCCTGCCCTGCCTTAGCCCTGTGTCTTGGCGCAACTCGTAACCTTTCTTCTTCTGGCTCCACTGCCACTCGGGGGCCAGCTCCTACAGGAACAAGGAAACCCCACGGGACCAAGGGACTTCCCTGCTGCCTGAAGAACATGTCTTCCTTCCTCGAGGACTCCCTGGCCCTCTCCAGCCCTAGCCCCAGCCCTCACCTCCCGTCTGCCATACCCTGAGCTGGGGCTGGTCCCTGAGCTGACCGTCTGGTTCTACTCCCAGGATGCCCTGCTGTGATGTCCTGCCTATGGCAGGAGGCCTTTGTAATGTCTTATAAGATTAGTGAGTTACTCCATAAGCTTCTCCAGCCCTGACGGGGGACTGCTGTGGCACCTCAACCATCACCCGGTAGCCTGCAGTGGGCTTGCCTTGGTTCTTGCCAGCAGGACCACTGGCATGATCAGTCCTCCCTCTGTCTGGACTTAACTCCTGTAAGTCTCCTGGCCTCCCACTGGTCTTGAGCTCCCTCACGCAGCTGGAGGAAGATACAAGCTATACTTTCGAGGCTGAGCATCCAGATGGGGTGACAGAAGCAGGGGAGCTGAAGCTTGTTTCTGCCCCCCCAGCCAGGAAAGTTTTCAGTTTTGATGCTTCACCATGTCTCTCTTCATATGCTCCACTGTACCTGGCTCACTTACTACTCAGGAAGTGAAAAGTGAAGAGGGAATCATCTTGTTACGCTATAAATGATGTCACTGATCTGTTTTCTGAGCTGGTGTTTGGATGTCAGGGCATGTGTCTTGTGGATATCCATGAAGAGTCTAGCCCCTGCCTGGTGTCAGCCGCGTTTGCACGTTTGAGAATGGGCAGCAGCAATCTTATTAACTAGCATTCAAACACACAGAAAATGTGCTGTACTTCTCTGCTCTTAAGAATAGTTTAAAAAAAAAATTAAAAAAAAAAAAAGAATAGTTTTGAGTTTTTATTGACAGGTGCAATTTTTATTTTAAGTTCTATTACTGCTTTTTGTATAAATGCAGCTCATGATAATTACAGTAAAAACATGAGTTAGCAAAAATTTTTGAAAAGAAAGAAATGACACGTAATGTCAGCCCATTTTGGTGCCGTTCCTCCCCACGTCTTTTCTGCGACACACTCAAAATTAAGCCTGGAGGTTTTCTGTGAGCAACAACGGCGCCCACGCTGCCTGGCTTGGGAATTTCTGTGTTCAGACTACTGGGTATTATCAGCCTCGTGATTTTTTTCTCAGGGGGGACAGCTGCAGCTGGCTTGTACTTTCTCTGCAATACAATAAGTGTGTGTTTATTTTCCCATCGTACACTCAAAGATAACAATGATATATTGCCCCTTCCTTAATCTTCTCTTTTCCTTTATAGAACCTTGGGGGATACAGAATTATGTATATGAAGGATCATAAAATATCAAGTACAATGTGAACACAGTTGCCACTTAGGTCTTTAACTGTTGCCATAAATCTTTAACTGTTGCAGTAAATCAGAGACCAAGCCCAGCTTTACCACAGTGAGAGAAATGCATTTCCAGTACAGGTGGGACTCCCCTGAAAATATGTTGGTGACAGGAGCCTCTTTGTAACTATTGAACACTTGTGGGCCATGCGACAGGAACGCATTACCCACAAGTGTTCAATAGTTACAAAGAGCTCGCCCACCCACTAGACTGTTGAGGCTCTGGGAGGGCCAGGCTTCCCCCTCTGATACCTCTTGTGTAACACATCTGTCTCTGCGTCTCCAACCTCTCTCTCCTTCCCAGCTCCGTGCAACCTTCACAATGTACTGCCCTTGGCTCGGCACCCATAGCACAATGGTTATGGTGCCAGGCACATGCACCAAAGGTGGCAGATTTGAACCCAGCCTGGGCCAGCTAAACAACAATGACAACTGCAACAACAAAAAATAGCCGGGCACTGTGGCAGGTGCCTGTAGTCCCAGCTACTTGGGAGGCTGAGGCAAGAGAATTGCTTAAGCCCAAGACTTTGAGGTTGCTGTGAGCTGTGATGCTAAAGCACTCTACAGAGAGCGACATAGGGAAACTCTGTCTCAAAAAAAATTATGTGTGTGTGTGTGTATATATTGACCTTAAACATACTCCGCCTTTTCCCAGCGACTCACCTAGACCTCAGGGATCCTACAGGCTCTCTTTGCCTCTCTCTCTTCCTCCATCCAACCTTTCTTCCCATCACTGCTCCTGGTCTTCCACTTCCCCCACTGTGGCCTTGTCCAGACTGACCTGTGTGGACACCACGGTATCTGTCCCAGGCCCTCAGTTTCTCCTCACCTAGGTTCACAACATGGTAAGGGGCAGGGCAGGTTCTTCAAACATCCTTTTTATCATTCCTCTGGGGTCCTTTCTGCCTCTTCCTAGGCTCTCCTTTCTCTGCCCAGGTCTGAAACACCAGTGTCCCCTGGGTTCTGCTCTTGGCTGTTCTTCTCACCCACACTTTTTAGGGATCCCTCCTTGAACTCCCACCTCTTTGCTGAGGAAGCCCAAATCCACATCTCCAGCCCACATCTGTCCCCAAAGCTCCACCAGTCTCCTCCTGATCCAAATGTGGTAGGGACACGTCCCTGCCTGGACATCTGTCCATGGACACCTGAGAGGCAGCATGAATGTACCGAGACTCCCAACTTTCCCCGAGCGCTTCTGCCCCTCCCCCTTCCTTCCTCTCTCTCTCCAGGGGCAACCCCATCCACACACCCATTCATTCCTCTCTGTCCCCTTCCTGTGGATTTTACACCCTAAATATTTTTAATATTATTTTCCTTCCTCCTCAGTCCTGCCACAACTTTTCTAGTTTCTACCTGCACCATCTATGCCCAGGCTGCTGTCACAGAGCGTGCTGTGCAGACCTCCGTGCTTCGCAGCACCCACGCCAGCTGATGGTGGGTTTATTGGGCGTCTTATACAAGAGGAAAGGAGTGAGGAGAGGGCGGCCTCCAGGATGCCGGCCCCAGACGCCGAGGAGGATATAGTGCTGAGTTAGCCGAGGAGGAGACGAGGGAAGAGCAGTTCCTATTTGGCTGCTTTGGGCTTTTTTGGAGGTGCTGGTGAATGTATTATTTTCCTATTGCTGCTCTAAACAATTGCTATAAACTTCATGGCTTAAAACAACATAGGTTTATCATTTTACAGTTCTGGCTGCCAGAAGCCCCAAATCAGTCTCACTAGACTAAAATCAAGGTGCTGGCAGGACTGTGCGCTTCTGGAGGCTCCAGAACAGGGCTCTCCAACCTCTTTTATCTCACAGCACACATGGACCTATACTTACACTTCCTGGCACAGTTAAATTATGTCGATCAAAAAAAAAGGAGTAAAAAAAAAAGGAATATACTTACTGAGCTTTGACCTTCTTTCGACAATAATTTATGATCTTTAAAATTTTTCACAGCAAACTGGTGGAAAATCACTGTTCACAGCTACCTGTGCACCTCAGTCCTGAACCTCCCCCTCTGTTTTCAAAGCCAGCTGTTGTAGCACCTTCCGGTTTCTCTCCTGACTCTGCCCCTCCTCCCTGTGTTTGGTAAGGACCCCTGCGGTGACACTGAGCCCAGCTGGACAATCCAAGGTCACTGTCCTCCTCTCAAGGCCCTTCATTTAATGGCATCTGCAGAGTCCCTGTCCCAGATAAAGTAACATATGCACAGGTTCTAGTAGTTGGACAAAGAAATCTTTGGGGAGACCATTTCTCAGCACATTGCAGGGGAAAGAGGGTGAGGGGACAGAATGCCAAGCATTCCTTTGAATCATCTGGAGTTTGCAGTGTCTGCTGAACATTCGAGTGGAAATGTCAAAAAGGCAATTAGATGTAAGTCTGGAATTGGGGGCTGGAGAAAACAGGGGTCAAAAGAATATGAATTGAGGCTAGACTGAGCCACCTAAAGAGAGAAGATATGGAAGAAACGTGGGCCAAGGACTAATCCCGTGTATCCCCCGGCGTCAATCTGTGTCCCCAGTATGTTGGGGAGAGGAGGCTGAGGAGCCAGTGGAGAAGCCTGAGGCTCGGCAGCCAGCCAGGTGGGAAGGAAATCAGGCCTGAGGCGTGTTGCAAGCAGGGGGCAGGGGCTGCTCTTGATGCTTTCTGGAGGGGGCATAAGATCAGGAAGAGAACTGGTCCTTCCATCTGACAAGAGGGCTAACTGGGGACCTTGGGAAGAGCCCTGTTAAAGGATGAAAGGTCAGGCGGTAGAGACAGCGAGCAAGGCGGCTTAGTGAAGGAGCGTTGGACTGTGGGCCTTGACACAGGCACAGCTCTGTTTGTGAAACGGATGTTGCTCAGGCAGGTTTGTGTGCCATGAAGGACACAGTAGCTTGGGAGGTTTTTTTTTCAATATTTTTTTTTTTTTTTTTTACTAACCTTCTATTTCTGTTGCCCTTATTTTTTCCTTCCTAATATTTTAAATCTCCTGAAAAGGCATTATTGATTGAAAAGGAAGGCGAATGTTCCAACAGAAAGAACAAATGTAGCAAATCACTCTCTGGCAAACTTTAAATAATCTTAGTTTAAGGGACTCTACTATGCTGGCAAACCTCACCCTCGAACAGATTGAAGAAATAGCTTTTTAAACTAAATCTGGTAAGATGCAAGAATATGTAGATTCATTGTCTGCGGCAGGCAAAAGTCAGTGGAGGACATGCGGAAGTCTGCTTCCATTTACAGAGCAGTGAGCCAAGCGTTCTTTTTAAGTTGATGTCTTATATGCTTAATACAATGTTTCTGGCTTCTAAAATTTGACTTACAACCTTTTAAAACACAGTCTATGTCATTTGCATAAAACACAGTCCCCTTAGATTTTATGCTTGTCTTTACTCAACATAATGGTAAAGGGTCACAGTGCCAGTTTTTATCAAATAAAAGTTCAGAATTTACAGATACTAAAATACCCAAATCCAGAGCAAAGAGAAAATGCTACACTGGAAAAAATATTGGCAGCATAAATACAGCTAATATTTAACAAGCTTTGACCAATCCAGGAGCAGAGGGTGGGTGTTCAGGCTAGCGTGAAAATGGACCTAAGACAATGCAGAGAAAGTCTGAATGAATATGGGGAAAACGCTCAAAGCGACTTGTCCTCAAACAAGGTCCAACTCAAATGCAACACTATTTTTCACTTCTGGGACTGGCAGAGATTTTTGGAAGGTACTATTCAGTGTTGAGGAAAAGTTTCAGAAGAGTGGGTGGCTTCTTACACGGCTTGGAGAGTGGAATTGTATGCACACTGGGGCAGAGCAGTGTGGTAATAGAGGTAAGGATATTTAACAGAATTATTCCCTTTGGCTCAGCAATTTCTCCTCAGGCAGGTATCTAACATATTCCAAGACAAATGCAAAAGTGTATTTGTTGAGGTGTGGTCATGCTAATTGCTATGTTTATCACTGCCAAGAGCAGTGGTGGGTGCAGGGAAGGTAATGGGTGAGGGTGGAGTTTGACCCCGTCCCTCCACTCCCTGCCCCTGTACCCTGCATCTGCGGTACACGAGTGCTTTGAGACTGGAAAATCACATAGAAAGGGCACCAGCCTTGGGTTGGGAGGACAGAGGCAGGAATCCCAGAGAAGGTCTCTTGGAGGAAGTTGCACCTTAGCCAAGTTGAGAAGGATCTTGAAGAACTAGCCACATATAAAGGGCAAGTGGGAAGTGGCTGGGCTAAAGACGCTGGCACGGTAGGTTCTAGACTAGCAGTTAACCCTTTGGGGGTTGAATGACCCTTTCACAGGGGTCGCCTAAATACATCCTGCATATCAGATGTTTACATTACGATTCATAACAGTAGCAAAATTACAGTTATGAAGTAGCGACGAAAATAATTTTATGGTTGGGGGTCACCACAACACGAGGAACTGTATTAAAGGGTTGCAGCATTAGGAAGGTTGAGAATTACTATTCTAGACGGACCTGGAGGCAGACTCACAGGTCCCAGGGACCTGCTTGTGAGTGAGTGCAGGAGGTGTGTGTCAGGGCCAGGTCACAAGGCCTCAGAATTCCAGCTGTAACCCTTCAAAGAGAAAAGCAAAAGAACAAAGTCAGTAAGAGATTACTGATACATCTCAGAGGGTTGACTAGGACAGGACAAAGCTTCTCCAGAACCGTAGACGTGAGCGTGAAAGGGGTTCCCAAAGGCATGTGTGAGCTATGCAGTTAGGAGGAGAAAGTGCCAGTGGAAGGGGCAGGGAGGAGAGCGATGAATGCACACAGAAAAAGAACAGAAGGAAGTATATGCTTTAAATGCTAATTAACACTTTCCAGGGCATATCAATGAGAACTTGGAATTTCTTCCTTATAATTCTCTGTCTTTGTTATATATTACTTTTATAATTCTAAAAAGGCCTTTTAAAGATCATTACAACTGTCCAGTCATTAATGTGAACAGAAATTTTAAAATGCACATCAAACATCATTTAGCTCTCGGCCTGCCATGCCCAGACAAACCCAGAACAGAGGCTGAGAAGCCATCCCAATCAAAACAGACTGGAATGTGTTTTTACAGACTTTTTCTCAAAAGGCAAATTAAGAGACTGCAGGTCAATGAGTAATCCTTGGCCCTGGAACACACCCCCAGTCTCCACCCCCAGCCCCACCTGCCTTCCAGGCCTCCTGAGAAAGTGCTTGCCTTAGTGCGGCCTACTCCATTCCCCACCCCAATCCGCAGGCCAACAGGGAGCCACTAAACGGAATTGGATTTTCTTTCTGTCTCATACCCATTGATTTTATATTATGTAACAACCTTCTTTATGCACAAGATTTTTTTTTTAGAAACTTCTGTAATTTTATTAATTTTATTTTTATTTATTTATTTTGCAGTTTTTGGCCAGGGCTGGGTTTGAACCCGCCACCTCCGCATATGGGGCTGGCGCCCTACTCCGTTGAGCCACAGGCACCACCCGTATGCACAAAATTTTTGATCTTAAAAATAGTCTATAAAATTTCATTCCATATAATTAAACAATTACTGGATTTACTCTGTAAATTGGTTTATTGTTTGGTTTATTCTGTACTTTTCAAAGACCAGCCATTTTTATTTAAAGAAAAGAGAAAGCTTGAATCCAGCAGAATATTCAGCTGTAAAGGGGGAGGCCTGGCCCGTGCGAACTATAGATCATGATTTATGAATATGAAGTCCAGCCCTTCCTCCAGCTAATCAAATCTTAAAAGTGCCATGAGGAAGGCCAAACAAGTATAATGAAGTATTTTGTTCAGTAGGAAATTGCCCTACATTTCTAGAATATAAAAATACCCTACCAGAAACATGATTTCTAATTATCTGGTTTCATTCTAGTATGAAATAAGACTTATGAGTAGGATGTTTTCCATTTAAGCATTTCAAAAAAACATATATTTAAAAATATGACTAAACCTTCTTAGGGTTTTATAAAAATTAAATCCTTCTATCTGAGCCCAACATTGTACATTTGAAGTTACTTTTTTGAAAATCTGTTTCACTTCTGTTCCTTTAGCTGCCAGTTCTCGGCCTTGTGTGAACCGATCCCTTGGAATCGTACATTTAACAGAAGTTGAATGGGGAAAAAGAATCTTAAGATACAGTTCAATGGATCAAAAACTCTTGTATTCTGAGTGTTAAGCCTTTGTTAATACCAGTTATTTGCTGGCATAACAGGGACATTAAGACTTTGTGAACCTTCAGAAAATATCGATTTGCTTTTGTCAGCTTGGTGTTCACTCAAGAACCCAGGCATTTTGGGGGTGCAGGGTTCCCACGTGGTCAGTTGGCAGGTCGGTCCGGCATGCCCACTTCCCTCTGTTTTCCAGTGAGGTCTGGGCCGCTCTGGGACCGCCCTCTGCCCTGTCTCCCTCCCCTGGCTTGTGGAAGCTCCTCTCCACCCAGAGGACAGACTCTGATGCAGAGGAGTCATCCAGCAAGTCTCCCACTCCTTCCTCCCCAGGGACTCAAGTAGTGGGAAGGGTGTGGCTCGGCGGGGAGAGTGGGGAGGCTGCCCAGGAGCCCCTGCTCCCAGCTCTCTCTTCCAGCCTCAGGCAAGGACTGCAGTTTTTATTTTTCTGCCCCTTTGTTTTCTCAGCCTCATGAGGTTGTGGGAAGCAAGAAGGAAAAGGGCTGAGAAAGGTGATAGGATACTGTCTCCAAATCTGCTGCTTTTTGCCAAGGCAGGGTGCCATCTGGAGCCCCATCTACGCCACTGCTCCTCAAATTTGAATGTGCCCACAAATCACTGGGGACACTGTGGGAATACAGATTCTGAATCAGTAGGTCCGGGGTATGGCCTCACGCCGCCGTTTCTAGCAAGCTCCTGGGTGATGTGCACGCTGCTGGCTCGTGTCTGAGGAGCAAGGGCACTGGTGCAAAGGTCGGTTGGTCTGGAAGTGAGTAAGATAACCCATGACGGGGCTCAGCTCAGTAGGTGCTTCGTAATGTGCTTGAAGATGATGATGAAGCCGGTGATGGTGAAGACGGTGGTGTTGAGAGTGACGTGGTGATGGTGAAGACAACGGTGCTGCTGGTGGTGAGGATCCCAGTCACGGTGACCATGGCGATTACAGTGATGACGGTGACGTACCAGGAACTCACTACAAGCCATGTGCTCTACAGGCACTTTTCTTATTTAACCTTCACAAATATCTTGGGTGGGGAGATTTTATATATATGTATGATTACTCTTAATTTACAAGTATGGAAACTAAGTCTTACCCAAGGTCATTCAGCTGGCTGGGGCACAGCCAGAATCCAAACTCAGGTCCGTCAGATTCCACAGCCCAACCCCAGTCTTGTGCTAACGTAAACATTCTGGAGTGTGTTGTCTGTGCTCGAGGTACCCTCACATTCATTGCTAGGGCAAACCAAGGGCCGTGTGTCCTCCCCACACAATGCACCCCTGGGGTGAGCTGTGTACTCACCAGCCACACCCATGTCACCCTCCTGTTCATGTGCCCTTCCCATATGGTTCTCATTCTGTTCTGGAAAAATTTATCAGGCAGACATCCAGTGGCTGAAATAAGAGCTCTGGCCCCCCAGGGATGGCACAGGGCTCAGTGCCTCACTGTCGGGCCATCGTCTTTAACCCATCTGGAGCACGTGCCTGGAGCACAGTCCCTGCTTGGGAGTGTGGGCTGTGCCAGGAGTCGTGGGTCTGCCACTGTCCCCCATGAGATGCCCATCCCTGATGCTCTCTGTCTGTGTTGGGGCAGACCCCCCGATGCCCATTTCATGTTTCTGGATAACTTTGACCTACACCCCGTTTCTGTTAAAGTTACAGAAGGCTCCAACTTTGTTCCATTTGGCAAGTATGCGAGAATGACTCCCCAGTGGGCTCTCATGCCCTGTCCCACTGCCCTAACAGTTGCTTTCCACCCCAGGTTCCCAGTTGCAATTCCAGGGAGTCAGAGAGGAGCAATATTCTTACCACATTTCTGCTAGCTGCAGTTCAGGCTGAAGTCTCTTGCCTTTTTTTGGTGATGAAAACTAAAAATAGTATGCACTGAGATCCCAGCTGGTTATCAGACTGGCAGGTAAGACCAGCCAGCCTGTGAAGGGGGCTCCAAGCCCCTCTTGCTCTCATTTTGCATCCTGAGTGCATTATTGCTGTCTAATCCCACGTGTCAAACACACGTGCACAGTCTGGATCCCAGCTGCATAGTAAAAGCAGAGTGATTTTCCAAAGGATCAGGCAAGATAATATAAAGGTCAGGGGAGTTCTTGTTCTGACCTCAGCCCAACTTGCTGTGTGACCTTGCCCAGGTTTCCTCACCTCTCTGGGCTTATTTCTTAACCTATAAAATGAGGGCACTTACCTAGATAGCTGCTCAGAGATGGTAACTGCTTTGAAACTCTGTGACTGCTGGATGATGGCCCCTGAGTGTGGGGCATACTTTAAAGTAATCCCTTTCTCATTCATTCTCTCCCACCTCCGTGACCTATAAGCCATGCTGAGCACTTAACAAATGCAGCCTTCCGGGGCTTGTTTGGGCAAGCAGGTGTGTGATGCAAATGGCCAGGGGCGTTGAAGAAGCACTGTGCTCGCCTCAGCCAGCAGGACTGCCTCTTCTGAAAGCAGAGGGGCAGAGCAGTCAGATGCCCCTGCCCTCTCCCCTGGGTGCTGCCTTTCGAAAGAGCTGCTTCTCCCACACTGGACTCACCAGTGGTAGGAACCCTGACTATGACTGACAAAAGCCATTCATGTCGAGGAGGAGACTTGTGGCTTGCCCCCACAAATCTCACAGCCTTACTTCCACGGGAGTTCCACGGGAAGGGCAGAGTGCTGGGTTCAAGCACAGGCCCTGCCTCTCACTGTCTTCCTTGCCCTGGGCAGTCACTCAGCCTCTCTGCTGTCACAGCTTCTTTGTCTATAAAACTGAACACCGCCCCGTGGGGTGCAGTGAAGGCCTAGCTGTGGGAAAGTCCACACTGGGTCACCTAGAGCGCGCAGGTGCTGGCACCGGACTGTTGCAGTCACAGCCCACACAGGACTCCCCTCCCTCCAGCAATCAGAGCCTTAATGCAGGCGCTTAGTAATTTGACCAGAGACTGTGGGGGACTTCTGCCCTGCAGGTGCCCTGGCATGGGCAGTTCCCACACGGTAATCAGTGAGGAAGGGGCCACGCCGGCTGCTTCCTTGTCCCACAGAGGCTCACACTGCTGAGGGCTGCTGAGAAACCCTCCCAGCATGGCCCACTTGTACTGTTTTTCCTCAAATTTGAATTGTAGCCTTTTATAAATTTTATATAGAGACCTATTAGGTTTTCTGCTCATTCATTCAGGGGCATTAAACATAGGAAGTTGTTCTTCACTTTACTGTGTCTGATGTGTGGCAAAGGTGACAGCGGAGTAATTAATCTCCGGGGAAAAATAACAACTGTCCCCAGTAGAGTGCATATTCTCAGGGCTTAGACCCTCAGCCCATGTGAGAGAACAGAATGGGACAGTTGGTGGCTGAAGTGTGAGAAATAAGTGTCTGAAATCAAATCTGAATGTGTGTCGGAGCACTGCGCGTTAGACTTAGTGAGGCAGCAGGGACCACGGGTTGATTTAGAATTCTGCTGATTATAAGGGAAATACCTCTCCCCAAGCTGTACCCTGTCTCAGTGGAAGGACTTGTGAAAATGCCTCCATCATAAATTGATAGGAAAAACAACCGAGGTGAAATGAAGACTGTTTTCGTCTGAATGCAGCGTTTGCAGTAGGTTTGGCAGAGCTGTGCTTTCTCAATCTCCGAGGAGCGAAGGAACAATTAGTAAGTTTGATGAATCAGCGGACAAGGGCTTTTCTTCCCTTGGCCCTGTGTGAAACGATGGAAAATTTCCCATTGCAAGGCTGATTTCCCAAGAAATTGAAGTATGGATTGAATAAAGGCTGGGGCCTCTAAGGACAGTCGGGAGGCAGCTTGGGCTGGGAGAGGCCAGAAGACAGGAAGACAAGGTATTTTTAATCTGCTGCTGTGACGCTAGGGAAGTGTGAAATTGCAGCTTCTCAGCAACCTCTGCTGACACTGACCACCCCTGAAAACTGCAGTCACTGCTGTGATGCCCACGTTCTTTCTGATCAGAGAACCCCCAGGGGATGCAAGATCAGAGCCCCTCATGGAAGCTGCAGGCGCCCCTTGGATCTCATGCTGATCAGACCCACTGAGGGGCCCCTGGTGAGTCCATCGAGCACCCGCTGTCCTGCTCAGCTCTGCTGCTACTGGGAAGCCAGGAACACCAGCTTGCAAGAAGAGACAAAAACCCGTGTGCCCAACACTCACTGGGAGTGAGCAGCCGTGTTCAGTTCACCCTCCAGCACCCAAGGACATAACACCGGGCTTGTCCCCAGTTTTCAGAGGAGGAAACTGACTCAGAGATAGGCTAGGAGAGCTTTCCAAAGAAACACAGTGACAGCCACACCTTACGAACCAGCCAGTTCATTTTCATATCAGACCTCCAAGGCCAATTGTCCTGAATTGAGATGCTTTTTTAAAGAGGAAGGGTGCCGTGCTGCAGAGATTTCCAAACCTGGCATCCTGCAAACTAAGGCATTATGTATAAACCCAGAACCTATGGTCAGCAACCCTAGAGGATGGAGGCCTCCCTGCTCCCTATGTGAGCAGTCCATGTAATCAAGGGCCCCTGCTGCTTTCTGGAATACCAGTGCTCTTGGGTCCATACAGTGCCTGTGTTTGGGTGTGACACAGAGTTCAGCAGCAGGGGGCTGAACTCAGCTTTGGGGCAGGGAACTTCAGTCGGGCAGCAGGGAATCCACTAGGTGGCCCAGGACAGATAACCTTTTGGGACCTAGCCTGGCTTTCTGGTTCAGAGAGTCTGTGACAGTTCAGTGCTTTAGAGCAGGCGTCCTCAAACTTTTTAAACAGGGGGCCAATTCACTGTCCTTCAGACCGTTGGAGGGCTGGACTATAGTTTAAAAAAAAAAACAACAAAAAGCTATGAACAAATTCCTATGCACACTGCACATATCTTATTTTGAAGTAAAAAACAAAACGGGAACAAATACAATTCACACCACTTCTTGTGGCCCGCGGGCCGCAGTTTGAGGATGCCTGCTTTAGAGGTAAACACTGGCCTCAGAAAGAGTTAAAGATGCTACCACTTTTCACATTCGATTTGTGACATCTCTGATTACAGGGTGTCTCTTTAACCTGAGAGAGTGTCCTAGCTCAGGGTTCAGCCCCCTTGGAGGAGAAAGAGAAGGCTCTAACCTCCTGGGAGAAAGGGATTCCAGCTCCTTTGCATTTCAGACGTGCCTCCCAGCACCCAGCCGTGGATTTCAGCACCTCTCTCTCCCCTGTGTTGGATGCCAAGAAGGAGCAGCATTTTGCTGCCAAATTCCTTGTTCTTAAGTGAGAGAGAAAAGACAGATGGCAAAGAGTGTATTTTAGACATGTTAACCTTGTCCACATGTTATAACATGAGAAAAAGAGTAAAGCTGGCACATATTAAAATCATCCGAAATCCAATCACCTGAGAATAATAATTGTTATTTTCTATGTCCCGTCTATGTGCCTCAGGATGTCAGCAGGACTTTGCATCTTCTCTTCTTTTTAATACACCACATGCATTTCCCAGGTTGTGCAGGATCCTCAGAACCAGAGTCTTTAATGCCTGTGGACTAGCCCAGCAAATGCCTGTGCCGTGCACTCAGTATATTCTTCTAGTATAAACGATGCTGAGATACGCATCTTTGGTACCCAGGCCCCGTAGGACTAGTTTCTGTTTCCTTGGGAGACAACCTCAGGAAGCATGGCAGGGCTTGGCACATTCATGCTTCTGGGTATGTTTTGTCAAATTGCTTTCCCAGGGTCTGTGCGAGTGTCCGACTGCCCCAGGAATGTGGAGAGGCTTTGTTTTCACTCGTAAAGGGGTGAGATTGGAACGTGTTCTAGAAGCCTCTGAAACCCCAGGACCTGCTGGGGATATGTGACTCCCCATCGTAAGGCTCTGATCCCTGCAAGGGGGTGAAATCTCACCTGGAAAGCAGCAGTGCCCCAAGAAAAGGGTCTGAGGTTGCTAGGAGGAGCAGCTCCCATGTGACACTCACATCCTTGCCAGGGGCTCGGGTTGGAGGAGCCTCTCAAAGCCAATTGTGTCATAAGAGAAGCCTTTCTAAGTTTGGAATGGACCACTAGCCTCAAAGAGAAGGAAGATACTAAGGATTGCTGGGGTTAGCACGTACAAGTGTGAGGTAGATGACCATTTAAACTTGAATTTCAGATGAAGAATAATTTTCATGTATGTCCCAAATAGTACATAAAACATACTAAAATAGTACATAAGACATACTAAAAAACAAAAATTCATTGTTTATCTGAAATTCAAGTCTAACTGGGTGACCTGTGTTAGGGTGACAGCAGAGAGACCTTGAGCTGGTCATTCATGCCCTAAGCTCCGTTGTCCCAGCTGTGCACAGGACGTCCCTCAGAGGGTGTGTACAGTGTTTGGCACCTACCAAGTTCCCAGTAAATATTTACAACTACTGTTGCTGTCATGAAAAGGAGAACCCAGCTCTTCAGTTAACGATGCCCTAGCTGTGTTCCACGCAGGACTACACAGACACAGTCTGTTTTCCTCTGAAGAGCAGGAGTCCCTGGTGGCTGACCAGCTCTGTGAACAGGTGCCATCCTGGAAGGCTACCTGTCTCTCTGCTGAAATTTACAGACGTCCTACTTGGTGTGGTCAGGTGCTGTTTTATTACCATGGAAAATTCCAGAATTATCCAGATCCTGCCTCCCCATTTGTTCTGCCTTAGCTTCAATTCCCACTGGCCTAGTTTTGACAAATCTGATCCACGTCAGTTCTCATCGATTCTCTAGTTCAGTAAAAAAGAGAAAAACCCTATTACTTACTTTCCCTACAGACAATTATTTTTTACTTGCCCTGAGTTGTCTAATGATAACGGGAAAGTCTATACAAAAAGTTTTTTTTAAGTAAATGGCATTAAGGAACGTACCTGTTAAGTGCCTGTTAAGTGGAGGGTTTAATTGGCAGCATCAGGATTGACTAATCATCACACAGAACCTACGGCTTGTGAGAAGAGCTGCCATCTAGGCAGCTGCCATGAGTCTGCCTCGGTTGTGAGCTGTTCTGTTTGACTGAGGTCATTCAAGTGTAAGGATTTTCACCAGACTCCTCTGATATAGTTTTAAAATATAATATCATAGTAACACTCAAAATTGGATTTATGGGCATTCATTTTCTCTAGAAAATCTGGACATTTTATAGCTCTGCCTGTCTTACAAAAAGAAAAAAAAGAGGAAAAGGCTGTTGGCATATGTGTTGTGCAGAGTTAAAGAGATAAGCATGCGTGCTGTCCAGCCCAGCAAAGTTCCCACCTGCCCGTGGGCAGCAGAGGTGCGGGGTCTCGAGGCAGGTCACTGAAATGTCCGTCTCAGACATTAAGGGCAACTATAGCAAGCACCTCTATGAAAGGTCACACATCACCAGTATGACATCTGCAGTAATAAATCCTTTGGAGAGTTGCGACAATGCATTTGTTTTTATTTTTATTCTTTTTTATCCTAGCGCAATCCCCAAATACCCTGAGCCACGTAGGTTGCCCAACTGTAGAGCCAGCCACCTGGGCTGGGTAGTGCTCCATACCTGGCGACCGCATGCTGGCCCCGTCACTCACTGCCTGTAGTCTCCATTTCTCAGTTTCTTGCCTATAAGTTGGGATGACATTACCTGGCAGGACCTGGAGGATTGAGCACAATGTCTGCGAGGCACTGGGCGTGAGGCCAGGCACAGCAGCGGCTATGCACTCACTGGGAGGCCCTGGACTCGGTGTTTACAGCAAGTATCTAAACTACTCACTTTCATCCGTAACCCTCAGTATCTCTACAGATCAGAATTTGGCAAATGTCATCTCATCCTAATGCCACTTGAGAAATGAGAACAGTACATTCTGCCTTTGAAAGGTTCGTTTCTGGGCTTTGCTTTGTGTTCAGAGGCGCGCTGGATAGGAAGGCACCTTTGGAACAGAGATAAAGCACAGACAGACCCAGCTCTTGGGTACGAGCAGGCAAGGCAGCCCCATGGCCACGCAACACCTGTTCATGCAACACCTGTTCTGGGCTCGTTCTTGGAGCTTGAGGGTTTTCTTGTCTGTTCTGCCTTGGCCCTTCTCACAGATCCGAGCACCTGCAGGTGGGAGGCATGCGGACGGCCACGGTGCGTCTCTTGTTGGCTAAGAGTCTACCCAGGAAAGCAAGTGCTTTACAGCTCTGAGCTTGGTTCTTCTGTTCAGTAGCTATGTGACCTGGAGCAAGCCTTGGTTTCCCCATCTATGAAATAGAGGTTATAATGCCTGCCTTGCGAGGAGACGTGGCATCGGGTAGATGAGGCAGTAGGCAGGACAACGTGTCCAGCTTCACCTGTAATGGTCTCTTTATGTCAACTGCCAGGACCTATTTATTAACAGTGTCCCTTGGCACTCCCTGAAGTGTCCCGGCTTGGATCTTGGTTTTCCTAAATGTAATTGTAAACTGTAAATATGTGACAATTTTATTTGCTTTCGTTGTTGATAAGGAGTAAGGACTATAATGTTCGTGTTGCTGCTATTCCTGGTGGCTCAGTGGGACTGAAGTACCTAGTACCCCTCTCCCCAAAGCCCTCTTATGTTATACTTCCATGTATTAATAATTTAACACTTCCCATTTATCTTCTTAGAAAATATTGTAATTCTTAGGAATCAAAAAATTGTGCCAAATGCACGAGATTTTCCAGTTTTTTGTTTGTTTGTTTGTTTGTTTTTGCAGTTTTTGGCAGGGCCTGGGTTTGAACCTACCACCTCCGGCATATGGGGCTGGCGCCCTACCCCTTTGAGCCTGTTTTCTTATGATGACTTTATAGATTTGGGTTATTTCCTACAAGACTGATTATTTTTTCTCAGTAACTTTTTTTGTCAGTTACTTTCACACTCTCTTTGGTAAATTTTAGCTCATCTTTTCAAAGATCATATGTATGTAGGATGTTCATTAGTTCACTAATGTGTAGCCTTTTATAGCTACTATTATACAAGTGCATTCATCTTCATCAGTCTTCTCCGTTATAAAAGATATTTTTCCTTGCTCTCAGTGTTTTACTACTTAAGCTCCTCTAATGTGCCAGGATTTGCTTCTTAATGTCCTTGATTCTTGAGCTCAGAATTGGAAAGTTGAGCCCCCAAGAAAACAGAAAAATCTTCTTAATGGTCACCTGGCATTTTGGGTAAAGCCACAGTATATGGGAAGCCATAGAGAAAAATCATCAAGGACTGACTATTTGGGGTGTGCATGTGGATGAGAAGCTACAATGCCTTTGGGGGCACCTCTAGGATCATCCTTCAAAATTTTCTCTTTGGCCCCAAGGCACAAATATCCTCTGGTCTTCTGCCAGGGTCACCCTGATGGCCTGGCTAAGCTCCAGGCAGGGAGGGAGACCACCTCCCTGACCTGACTAACCCCCTGGGCTTTTGATATACACTCAGCATTCCACTTGGTCAAACCAAGGGCATCATTAATAAAGGACCCGTCTAAAGTAACATTTGAAGCGGTGTGATACATTTCACATGATGGTCAAAAGAGAAGATTTATGATCTTGGAGGATAAGCCCTTTTCCTGGAGTTACTCAGACCTAACAGATTCTTGACACTAAAACAAAAGGTCTATCACAAGCTCTGATTTATGCAGAAGGTACTAATGGAATACATCTCGTCAGGGGCAAAATTGAGAGCTTTCGAGCTTTGGAACAGTCGGGAAACAAATGACTGAGCCTCAGAAAACTGACTTGTGCTTGCCTGGAGTTTGTTTTTTAATCTTTATGGGAATTCTTTTAACTCTGGAATGGGCTTTGCTATTGTAGGAAAGGCTGTAGCTCATCCTCATTGGGTCCAGCCAAGTTTATCTTCTCAATTCTGTTATGATGTTTTGCACAAAGTAGGCCCTGGTGAGATGGACTGAAGGCCTTTAGAAGGAAAAATTGAAACATGTCTACATGAGGCACATCAGCATGTGACTGGGGAAGTTTTACCATCTCTCTAATCTCTCAAAACCGTTTTAAAAGAAGCAAGCTACAAGCAAAGACTTAAAAACACTAAACAGCAAATCAAGTGCTCAAAAGAGGAAAACAAAAGGCTAACATCAGACGACTTGGGGCAAGTGGTTACTGGTTCCCTGGGGTGGGGTCATGTCTATGGCAAAAATACGGATGTCCTCAGGGAATGTGAGTACAGAAACCTTAGCCAGAAAATGAGGGCAACTCCCGAGCTCTCACTAGCCAAAATATTGATGCATTCACGGATACCATGACCCTTGGCTAACACCCTTGACTTTTTGTGCTGTTTATAAAAGTGCATAAAGCTGTTGTCATGCTAGGGATGATGAGTAGACAAATTACTGACACTTGTACAGCCCACGTTTTTTCATTGCGGGCTTGAGTTTTCCATCCGAGTTGTCTTGTCCTGGCTCCTTGGATCCTGCCTCCCAGAGAAGGGACCTGCTCTCTGCTCCTGGCCCTGCTGGCTCCTTCCCATTCATTCCCGATGACCAGGCATCAGTTCTTACTTCAAGTCTTCCCTGACAGCCTGCTCCTTAGCCCACTCTCCTCAACAGCTCCCATGCACTCTGCAGAACCTCGGCCCCTCAGTTACTCCATCACTCCACCATGGGCTGTGATTTCGGGTGGCCCTGAACTGAACTCCAAACTTGGGGGCAGTGGGGGGGGGGGGAAGCCCTCTGCTGTGATCCCTCCATGGACATAGATGGAAACCCTGTGTTGATGCAACGTGAAGAGGAAGGAACCAGAGGAAAGAGAAACGTTACATAGGACTGTCCTTAGCGGTGGACACGCCTCCTTCACCCTCCTGACGGTGGTGCCAGTCTGAGGACCAGAAAGGGGAAAGCATTTCTTGCACAGACAAGTCATACAGTAAAACTGTCAGTAGATTTGATTTGGACCCAGGTGGCCTAGGACCACAGCTGGGTGCCACACAGACTCTCACAGAGGATGAAGGTATGAGCCGGGATTCAGGTACAGGTGAGGCAGGCCTAGGCAGATGGAGTGTGGTGAGCCAAGCTAGAAGACCTTCAAAGCCAAGTACAGAAGCATGGACCAGGTGCCATGAGCAAAGAGTGTCCAAAAAGGACTCTGGACAGGAAAATGGCCCAGTGAGGGGCTGACCTCTGTGGGTTGATGAGAGCTGGCAAGCTGGGGGATGGAGGAAATGGAGACCCTGGGTGGCCAGCAGAGGGCAGTGTCCTAGTCCAAGCAAAGGTCGTACAACGGGAGCTGATGGCCCTGGGAGGCCCATTCCAGAGAATTTGCTGTTTGCAGGCCAAAAATGGTCTATGCATGGCCACCTGCAGTCAGCTGGACTCCAAGGTGAGTCATTGTGGATGTCACAGGCACTCATCTCAAAAATGTTTGCTCTTGTCAGTGGCCCAACTTCTTCATTTAAAAAAAAAAAACCTTAGTGCTTTTTTTAAAGTAACAAATGCACAGCACATTTGTAGAAAATTGCTAGAAAATTATATGATGAATAAGAAAACCTTTGTCTGACCACCCACTCCAAGAATCTTTTCTTAAGGGCAACCACAGTTTCCGGTCCCTCATATCCATTTCTAGAAACAACCCATGCATGTGACGCCTCTGTTCTGCCACTGCCCAGGGTGATAGGAATAATTCATAATTGCTAAGACATGGAAGAAGTGCAAGTGCCCATCGACCCACGAATGGATCAATAAATTGTGGTACATGTATACCATGGAATATTATGCAGCCTTAAAGAAAGATGGAGACTTTACCTCTTTCATGTTTATATGGATGGAGCTGGAACATATTCTTAGCAAAGTAGCTCAAGAATGGAAGAAAAAGTATCCAATGTACTCAGCCCTACTATGAAGCTAAGTTATAGCTTTCACATGAAGGCTATAACCCAACTATAGCACAAGACTATGGGGAAAGGGCCAAGGAAGGGGAAGGGAGGGGGAGGTTTTGGTGGAGGGAGTGTAATGGGTGGGGCCACATCTATGGTGCATGTTAGAAGGGGTACAGGCGATTGCACTACTGTACACAGCTATGATTTAACAATAAAGAAAAAAAGTGAGACCCTGTCTCAAAAAAATTATATATATATATATGAAAAAGAAAGAGAAAAAATAAGAAAGAAAAAGAAAATCGGGCGGGTCCGGTGGTTTACACCTATAATCCTAGCACTCTGGAAGGCCGAGGCAGGAGGATCACTTGAGCTCAGGAATTTGAAACCAGCCTGAGCAAGAGTAAGACTCCTATCTCTACTAAAAAAATTAGCTGCGGTGGCATCTGTGGCTCAATGGAGTAGGGCGTCAGCCCCATATGCGGGAGGTGGCAGGTTCAAATCCAGCCCCGGCTAAAAACTGCAACAAAAAACAAAAAACAAACAAACAAAAAATTAGCTGGGTGTTGTGGCAGGTATCTTTAGTCTCAGTTAGTAGGGAGAAGCTGAGGCAGGAGGTTCACTTGAACCCAGGTGTTTGAGGTTGCTGTGAGCTAGGCTGATGCCACGGCACTCTAGCCTGGGCTATTGAGTGAGACTAAGTCTCAAAAAAAAAAAAAAAGGAAACTATTTGTTTGTGTAAAATCTCACATGGGAAGCTGTGAACTCTTCAAACACAGAATCTGTGTCCTTATTCCCTTTGACCCATCTCACTCATCTTGTACCCTGGCTACAGATAATCATTAAATATGGTGAACTCAACCATAAAATAAAATAAAATAAAATAAAATTGATGAAAGTACTAATCTTTTCTTTTTAGGTCAAGGGAATGACAGAATAAATCTCTGTTAGATGCTAGTGATGTTTCTCACTACTTGGTTCCTATGCCTCAAGGTACACGGAGGATTACAATTCCCCGCCTTTGGGGTGGGGTTTAGTGTGGCCATGTGACTAGTTCTGGCCAATGGGATGTGAGTGGGTGTATTCTTTGTTGAAGTGTTTAATTGCTGAAGACCCGGGTATAACCCCTTCATTCTCTTGTCAGAGCAAGTTCTGCAAGCTTGGGGTGAGATGGCAGCTACCTAAGATAGTAGCACCTCCAACAACCTGGGTCCCTGAAGGACACTGATGAGCAGGGCCTCTACTGGCTCTTCATGGACCAGCATGAGAAAGAAACCTTTGTGTTAAGCCACCAACATTTCGTCATTACAATATTTGGTGCTTAAACATAAGGCGGTCTATTTTGGTTGATACAGAACTTCTGCTTACATTCTTAAACCCACAGACAAAAAATTATGTAGTATTTCAAGCTAGGTGACCAAGGCTAAACCACACTCATTTCTAATATTTCATAAAAACTACACCTTGAATTCTTTCTTTTTTCTTCTTTTTTTTTTTTTTCTCACTTTGTCACCTTTGGTAGAATACTGGGAAGTCATAGCTCACAGTAACCTCAACTCTTGGGCTCAAGTGATTCTCTTGTCTCAGCCTCCCAAGTAGCTGGGACTACAAGCACCTGCCACAATGCCTGGCTATTTTTAGAGATGGGGTATCCCTCTGGCTCAGGCTGGTCTCCAACCTGTGAACTCAGGCAATACACCCATCTCGGCCTCCCAGAGTGCTGGGATTACAGGCATGAGCCACTGCACCAGGCCGGAAAAGAAACTATTAATAGATACAGGACCCCACTTGCCAATTCCACGTGGGCTTCATGATTTCCACTTATCATTTTAGTCTTCAACGTTCAGAATTTAACTCTAACTCAGTGCTGCTGGAGCATGGATCATAGTTGGGAAACCCCCTTTGAAGGCCTCTTGGGCACCTACAGGACATTTCATCACAATTTTTATGTGTCACACAAACCAGAGTGAATCAGAGGGCCTATCAGTACCTAAATGACATTCAACCTCCTGGAAATACCACTCACAGAATTCTGCATTCACTTATCTACACTGCATACTGTCAGCTTAATCTATCCCACAAAAAATCAACTATGACCTGCAAAAATGTAGAAATTATAAGTGGGACGATTGATAATCCTGACCCTCACCGCTGCTTCAAGTGCAACTGCCTCCACATTTTTTTTTTCCATTGTGGTACAATACACACAAAATATACCATCTTAACCATTTTAAATGTATAGTTCAGTGCTGTTCAATACATTCAAAACATTGTGCAGTTGTGAAACGATCACTACCGTCCACCTCTATAACACCTTTTCATCTTATAAACCTAAAGCTCTGTAGCCATTAAACGATAATTCCCAATTCTCTCCTCCCCCTATCCCCTGGCAACCACACTGCTTCTGCTTACAGCCATTATCCCCCTACTGCCAAATATGTTGAACAAACACCACATTCACATGATCATTGTGCCTTTAATCTTCTTCCATGGCTGCCACCTTCACCAGGTAACTGTCATTTTCTTCCTTGAGGGTGCTGATGCCTTCATTCTCCCTGTACTGAGTCTGGTCCTCTCAGCGCTCATCCCTCACCTCTCCAGCTGTTCCCTGCCTCTGCCTCCCAGGATGGCGCCACCTTGGCTCTCCTTGTCCCCTTTCTTTCCTTTGCTGTCGCCTCACTGCGGGCTTCTAAAGGCTCAGTCCTTAACTGCATTTTCTTTGTGTATATAGCCATAGGTTTTTTTTTTGTTGTTTTTTTTTTTTGAAAGGTGACTGTTTAAAAAATTTGTAATTGAAACTTAGTTTTCATCTAAAATTTTAAATATGGGTGTTTTGAAAGTTAATAAGAAAAAGATCTATCAACAATGGTTAAAAGGAGCTAATCAGACTTGAATATAGTAGTGACGACTGTTCCCCTCTACATTCTCTGGTGGGTGTTCTTCCAAGAGAACAGTTCACCCTCAGAGTTCTTCTATTTATTCTGCTGCCATTAGTGAATTCATCTGTTGCTACCTTTTCTCACTTGAACGTCTAATCCAAATGAGCATTTATCTGAAGGAGTCTTTTAGTTGCCTATGTTTTCTATTATGGAGTCCATGGATTATATTTAAAAAACAGCCTGCTAATTATTGTCTATTCTCCTTTTTTGCTCATCCTCCAGGAAAATTCAGGAAATATTCTAAGCCAGAAATGCCCAAGGTTGTCTAAGAAATAAAATGTAAATCTAGAAAGCAGTTTTAAGGAAGAAAATCACCGTGGCTGAGAGCTACTCTCAGAAGAAGCTGCTTCCAGGTAAGAAATCCCTCCACACAGGGGGTGCTGGTGTTTTCAGCCACTGTTCACCTGCACGGCCATGTCATGCAGGGCGCTGCTGATCAGTCAGGCCCTAACAAGGCTGGAGAAGACTACATGTCGACAGCTGGAGATTGTTCATTCACTTCTGAGGCCTACTGTTGTAGATAAGTTGGGGAACTAGACTCCATGGTACTGGTTAAGGGCCCAGGGCACTCTGCTCACCCAGTGAAGTGTTGACTAACGATAAATTTAGTCTATAATAAAAATGCTTTGAAGATATACCCATTTTAAGATTGGAAGATATTGTGTAAGTTTGTAACCTGTGAGGGGGTACCTGTTTGATGTGCACTAAGATGAGTAATCACACTGCTGATGTTTACGTTTACTGTGAGAATATAAAAGTAACAAAGGGAAAGGGGAGGGCAGAGAAGTTCTTTGAGGAGATATCCTCACTATTCTCTGGAATTGCTGGCTTTTCTGTAAATAAAAGTGAAACTATTGATCTCTCATTGGCTTCTCTGTTGACTGGGTTGGGTGACAGATGGACGGACTCCTTGGTCTGACAATTAGGCTCGCAATCATGCCTAACAGGTCCTCCTGTGTCTCAGCGATGGCACAAGGGGTCTGAGAAGGCTGGAGGTTCCTGCAGGACCAGCTGGGGTCAGGGGAATGGAAGGCACAGCAGTGGCATTGCTTGGAAGAGCTGAGCTAAAGAAAGATTCCTCTGTGTGGGTCCTCAAGACAAAGAGCTAAGAGGAAGCTGAGAATGAGGGGATGATGTAGTATAAGGTAGTAGGAGCTTCAGTCCAGTGACAGGAAAATAAACATAGTAGGACCTCCATAGTTGACCACCTCCCTGAAGTTGACTTGGTTTTCAAAGACTGGACAGGCACCACACGTATGTATCAATACAGTAGGCCTGGTTCCTTATGTTGACCACCCCTGTACGTTGACCAGTTTGCTACCGTCCCCTGGGTGGTCAACTGACAGAGGTTTGACTGTAATTGGAATGAGACAAAATGCAAATACTTTCAAATGCACATTTTGTTGGATACTTCTGGATTTTGTTTATCCTTAATCTTTACAATAGCTCACGAGGTGGCTATTATTTTTCCTATCTTACTTCAGCTGAGGAACAGAGGATCAGAAAAGTTATGCAATTTTTTGAAGGTCACATGACAGAACCTGGATGATACCCCGGTCTGTCTCCAAAGCCCGTGCACTTCCCATTGTACCAGGATGACGGAAGGTCACGGGGCAGAAACAAGGGCGCCACAGATAGACCTCACTGAGGTCTGCCCTGACCCTGCCATCTACCAGGCGGGTGACCTTGGGCACAATGCTAAGCCTTCGTTTCCTCATTTATAAAATAGGCATTTAAGAACGTGTAGGTTTTTAAGTGTCAAATGAGATAATTCACAAAAATGTGCACGTTTAAAGTGCCATACTCTAAATACCTAATAAACATCGGCTGTATTGATATTTTGGTTGCGCCTATTTTCAGTATGACTTCCAGCACTACAGTCTAGAATAAAAATGCTCTCGTTTCTCCCCTCTTCATCTTGTCAATCTGCCAGGAGATGATCGGTATTTTCTTTCTTTGATAACTGGCAATTTTTGTGTGGTATATTGTTGATTTGCTATTAATTAAAACATTTGAGAACTAGAAGATCATGTTTTCCAACCAATTAATAATTTGTTTCCTTTAGAGAAAGGTAGATGGCAGAGAAAATACACTCTTTTCATCCCTTTGGCAAAGTCACAATTGTCCACTGGGGCAATGGTTTTTTTTTTTTTTTTCTTTCACGGCAACCAAGCTGCCATCCTGCTATCTTCAAGGCCATCTTCTCACATGATTTCTTCTCACATGATACATAGCTTTTCATTTTCCAGAGTGCCTCGAATGAAGCCTGTGTGTGTGTTTGTGTTCCCACCCAATAAATCTCCTGCTTGGCAGAGCCTGTTGATGATTTCCGTGAAAGGGTCTTTTTGTCCCTTTTTGTCTAAGAAGCTTTTTCATTAGAAGCCGGGAAGTCAAGGTAAGTGCCACAGGGATTCAAGGATCTCTTGGCCTTTCTCTGATGTCTAAATTATCTCCTGGAAAAATGAAGCTCTGCATTCTCCGCAGCCAGTTAATAGAAGTGGCAGCTGTAAGAGGTTCAGATTTGGCCTTAATTAACGGTACTGCACAAATGGGATCAATGCATATTTACAGAGAAGGGCTTTAAATAGCGTCAAATGTTTGCAAGCACAAGTCCATGGCAGGAAACATCTGACCATCTTAATGGGATCGGGCTTTTGTGTGCAAACAATGGCAACAAACCACAGCCCAGCTGAGAGCTATTAGGGTAGAGTTTTCATTTGTTGTGATGGGGAGAGACTTTTCAGTAGCCATTAATCAGAACAGAGAGAAATGAATGAAGGGCATGACGCAGCTCTAACAAGATGGGGCGCCCAAATGAGTGACCCCACAAACGTGTGCATACAGCTTACGTGGACCATGCTGCCACCATGGGGGAATGTCACCTCCTTAGAGGAAGTCCTCCCTGGACCTCTGAGGAGTTCTTCTCTCTCATTTCTGACTGACCTTTTCTTCAACTTGTTCTTTCCATCTTCTCTGTGTGGAAGTCCCAGTCATTGTTCTTTTCTGTTCACAGTCCCTAAGTGAAAGATTCCCTAGGGAATCCCTTTTCTCAAATCCTAGGGATTTGAGAATGTCACTTGTCCAGCTGTAGCCACAGTGCTGGACGTGCCATCAGGTTGTGGATGTGAGTGTGCTTACCTAAATACCCACACTAAAAACCTGAAAACGTGGGCACAAGCTTCATACATTCATTTTAGACCTTTCACTCCCAGACACTGATCTCGAAGCTGGAGCTGCAGACACAGGACACTCTGTGTCCTTACAGAACTTATAAAAACCATCCTCATCGTCACTGCCACAGCTGCCCTGGGTTGAGTGTGCCAAGCATCTGCCAGGCGCTTAACTCATCTGGTCCCAACTAATCCTCATAGAAACCAGAGAGGCGGCTGGTACGATTCTCTAATTTGACATATGACAAAACTGGTTCAGATAACTTCTCCTGAGCTAGGGAGCGGCTAAGCTGCGGAGGTAGGACCAGGCTTATCTGTTGTCCAGTCCCATGCCTGTATCCATTATGTTAGTCTGACTTTTCTTTCTAGTTATTTTCCTCCTAGGGTAGCAGAGGGAAATAGATATGTTCACAATTATTGATAATTATAACCCAGCAGGAAACTAAAGTCATCGAAAGGGATACTCACAATTTATACAAATACCCACGTGAGCTGTATGTTTAAGGACTTCAAAATTTGTCCCTTCAGAAGAAATACTTTTGATTCAAGGCACTGCGTTTCCCCAGTTATACCGTCTTCATCCTCAATGGCATCCTCCTCACAGGTGGGGCAGATTATTTGCACGCCCTGTAGAAGAGGGCTGACTTAGAACAAGATCCTGAAGAGTCCAACTTTTGGGGTAACGTGACAAAATATTTCTGGAAGCGATTTCCTTTTGAGGGTCAACCAATGCCCAGAAGTTCCAAAGAGTTTAACTTTGACTTTGACACAGTTTTTTAGTTGATTTCTTCCTTTTTGTCCTCTTTTCTTTCCTATCTCACCTTGACCCCTCTCCCACCAAGCTCTCAGGTAAGCTTCCAAACTGGGAAGACTTGTAATAAAATAACTGTGCTAAGCAAGGCCTGCTGATTGGGGGATTTGTTGTAGCAACAGGCTCAGACAAGGGCTGGAAGAACTTAGATTTCAACTTCCCCTCACTCGTGAATTAGCCTTTATCATCAGCCTCTGTGTCCTCAGGAGAAAATTTCACATGTAAGCTGTTTGTATAGTCTTTTCTATTAATGTAAATAAACAAGACCCGTCATGAGATGCAGAAAAGAAATTAATCAGGACCAGGCAATGTTTCCAAATCACTTACAGCACTTGCTGGGAAAACAAAACTTTACATTTAAACCATAACACACAAACAAATATGCAACACTTCAGTCCAAGACATATAAACTGTGGACAAGGGAGTTCATTTGACCAACACTTCAGAGTGACTTGAAAACACACAGACATTTAAAATACAGGCTAGGGAAGGCAGTCAACACTCTTTGGTCATGGGAACCCAAACTAACGATTCCAGCATGCTGAAGGACTGTGGAGCAGCCAGAGAAGCAGGTTCTGGCCATATGGCATTTGGATTTCAGTCTGTTGATTGCAAACAACTAACTCCTGGAAACTTGAATGAGTCCCACGAGCCTAGTAACACCTAGAGAGAGGTCAGCTGGGTGGCAGAAAAAGGCAGACTTTCTGGGAGGGGTGACTGGGGATGCAGGACTCAGGCAATGCCAGCAGAAAGAAGGAGGAGCTAGATTTTCAAAAAATGTGTCTAAGGAACAGACAACAGGACTTCTTAACTTACTCACTGGATGTTGGGACCAAAGAATAATGACTAATGGCAGTAGCCAATATTTAGTGAGCACTGTACTTATCTCTTTTCATGGATTTCCTCATTCAAGTCTTCTCCCAGCTGAATGAGAAAGGTATGATTATTATCCCCATTTTATAGATGGGAAAACTGAGGTCCAAGGAGGTCAAGGTCTCTAAGATCTCTCAGCCAATAAGACATGGAGCCAAGAA
Organism: Loris lydekkerianus; assembly: GCA_963574355.1. NCBI lineage: Eukaryota > Metazoa > Chordata > Mammalia > Primates > Lorisidae > Loris > Loris lydekkerianus. The sequence goes on from CAUYPK010001581.1 coordinate 156,495, forward strand.
TTGAACACAACTTGTAGGGATTCCAAAACCCAACTCTTAATCTCCCTGCTTTTAGGTGGTGCTGTAGCTTGGGATATTGGGATAGCACCCTGAACTGAAACCCATATACCTGACTCTAAAGCACCCCATTTATTTTTCTCCTTTTTGCATCATAGAGGAAAATGGTGGGACATGCTAAGACCTGCAGCCAACACTGTGGAAGCAACTTCTTTACCCTCAATTGACTGGAACTGCATGGCCAAGGAATGACTGTCAAGGCCTCATGGCCACTTCCCCTGCTGGCCTATCTCAGCCTCTATCTCTATTCCCCAAGTTCTCAAAAATGCACTCTACTTTCCTTTTGGAAATCTCCAAATGTTTCCTACCCCTTTAGGACTCCTATTCTCTCTGGCCAGGCTATGAGGTGCCTTCCTGTCTCCCCAGCTCTTCCCTTCCTGCTACTCCTGAAGAAAAGGGCACGGACCATCTTCATCTTGAGTCCTACAAACCACTGAGGAAGACAGAAGGAGAAACGTGGAGACTTAGATCGTCATTTTGGATCTTCCCTTTTTGACCGCCTTGTTAATGAAATCAGGATGTCCCCTGATCCCTGCTGCTCTGTCATGAAACCATCCCTCCTTTCAAAGCTGGCTTTCTCTCAACCTTGAGTGTAGGCTAGAATTGCTTTGGGGACTTTTAAAAGCCATTGCTGCCCGGGCCTTACTTGCAGGGCCCAGGAATTTGAAGTTGCTGGGAGCTAGGCTGATGCCATTGCACTCTAGCCTTTTTTAGTTTATTTTTTTTTTGAGACTCTGAAAAAAAAAAATTCATCTGTAATGAAAGACCCCTGAATGGCTTTATCAAGATTAATATTCAATTCTCAAAGTGTACTGACACCCTCGATACTCAAACTGTCACCTGCAGACCAGCAGCACTGGCATCACCTGGGAGCTTATTCCAAATGCAGAAGCTGAGGCCCCAGACCAGACCTCCTCAAACAGAACTTGCCTTTTAACCTGAGGATACTAGTGCGATGCTCGCCAAAGTGGGAGCGGCCCTGGTCTAAGTGGGCTAAGACTTCGTGTACCACAGTTCAAATTCTGGTTCTGCTCTTTACATGCTGTGCAACCTTGGATAAGTTACTTAATTATTCTGATCCCTGGTGTCTTTGTATATAATGTGGGAATAAATAATGCAGAACATTGTTATGAAATACTGAGGAGTTATAGGTATAAATCCATCCAGTTCAGAATCTGGAATAGGAAGGGCCCATTGAATGTTTATCTAGTTGTCCATGAGTGACCCTTCCTAATGTTTTGTCTTCCTGAGTGTGTAGTCTGCCTATAACCCCCACTGGAGCTTCCTTTTCATTGTCAAAACCATAGTCCTACCTTGATCCTGGAGATGCTCTTGAAATCTCTACATAAACCCCTCTAGCAATGGAGGACTCATTGGAAAAATCTTTCCTTACTTTGAACCAAAATCTGCCTCCCTCTACCCTATTGTCTGACTTACTTGGTCTGACATGGGCCTGGCCAATATATGTTGAACGTTTCTCAGGCGATCCTCTTGTGTGCCCAATACTCAGGGTTACACAGACCCAGCCTCTTAGAAAGATCCCTTTCCAAGTGCATCAAATGCAGTGTTCTCAAGTGGGGGAAGATTTTTCTTTCCCCAGGGGACATCTGCACCCATCTGGAGGATAGTTTTGATTATACAATTGGTAGAGCGGAGGAATGTGCAACATCTGGTGGGTAGAGGCCCTGGGAGTTGCTAAATATCTACAGTGCACAGGAAAGCCTCCCCCACCCCCCAGTAAGGACTAATTGGCAATAGAGCTGGAGTCGAGAGACTTAAGTCATGAAGGGCTTGTCCTGTGCACTGCAGAATCACTGGTCCAAAATGTGGACAGTGCTGCTGTTGGGAAATCCTGCTCCCTCAGAATTGGAAATACACTCAGTAGCCCACTGAAACATGCTTGTGTCCAGGGGATCCCCAGGGCTGGGAGAGGCCCTGTTCGGAGGGTCTCAGAGCTTGTCAAGCTCCTTCTTTCCTGGGCAGCCTGGACTGTCCTTACTGTTCTGGAAACCAGGCAGGGAAGGTCGTTTGCCATGTCTTTATGGACTTCATGCTTGAAAAAAACAGGGGAAAACCTTCCTCTGTCTTCAGAGAAGGGAAACACACTCTGTATCCTGTTGCATGGTCCTGCTCAGAGCACTCACACCTCTTTAATTACATAAAGAAAGTTCTCGAGGACAGCATGACAAGAAACAAGAACCCTGAAATTGAGGGTAAAATATAAACAAATGTTTTGGCTGATGTACTGCACATTTTTTAATCACAAAGTGTGTTTTCAGAGTGTACTGAGCCCTGCCTAGAAGGGCTCAAATTAAAGATCAAAGGCAGTGCCGTGACGAGACAGAGCAGAACTCTGTGCCAATTCAACACCCACCCCCTCCCTGGAATAGCCATGTGGTCATCCATTCGCCTAAGAAGTGCTTGTCTGATACACAGTAAGACAGCAAGCATTGATTAAAGGATGGTATTTTTTTCAGTCTGTTTGTTTTCTTTCTTTCTTTTTTTATTGGGGGAAGTTTTGAGTATAGTTAGATAGCAACAAATTTTTTTAAAAAGAAAGAACACGACTGAGAGCCAATTTATGAAGACCCACGTTTGATGCTTGGACAGTGGAAAATATCAAGAGCTTCCAACTTGAGGCAGGAGGAGGAAAGCTGGCCAAGGGAGACAGAGGCCCTCTCTGAGCACGTGGGGGCCTCACCACACAGCTGACGGCTGCAGAGGAGCCTCCGAGGGCCCCAGAGCCAAGCCGTCACCGCTCAAAGAGGCCTGTTTTACGGGCAAGTAACCTTAGGAAGTTAAGCCCTCGAGAGCAGAGGCTGCAAAATCAACATTTCAGATGAAAAAACTGCACAGACAATCCATGCTAGCAATTGCACACAGGACAGATATTATGTGGGATGGGGGCAGGGAAGGTCAGCAAACAAAGAGAAGCTTACAGGGAAGGGAAGCGGAGGCAGGTATATGGGTGTGGGATGGGAGTGAGGAAGGGGCTGGAGAAGGAAGAGGCAAGTCTACCCAACATTCACAAAGGAACAACGGGGAGCTTCCCTGCCTGCTGTCACAGACAGGATGGAGATACACAACCAACGAGATCAGAGCTGGGAAGAAACTACACATGGACAAGGCGAGTGCAGACCCAGGGACAGATGGAACGCAGAGGCAAAGGGACGGCTGGTGAAAGGCCCTCAGGACCCTGTGTGCTCCTCTGTCACGCAGTCGGATCAGCACGGCCAGCTTTCTCAATGACGCACAATGTGACATCGTTTGGGTCTCCTGCACGGTCTGCATCGTCCCCAGATGAGACCCAGTTGGTCACAGCTGGGATAGGGCCTGGAAATCTGAACAGCCAGCCAGTCAGTCGTCCAGCTTCGGGCTGACTGGGCAGAGGGAGCAGGGCTGTTCCCTTGCTAGTTCAGGACAAGTCTGTTCATGCAGACGGAGTCGCCATTAGTTTTCTGGCAGTTCCACCTCATTGTTTATTCATGTTGAGCCAACCTGGTGACAGACTGGACACAGAGGCTGACAGACTGAGAAAAGTCAGGGTATTTCACGGGCTTGGGCCAAGAAAACTGTAAGTTAGACACGGGTAAGGTAACCAAAGCCCGTGATAATTGTTTTGGTTTAGACTCACTCCGCTAGATTATAAAAGTGCTTTGTTTATCTTTGCATCTCAAGTGCCTACAATAGTCTCCAGCTCACGGTGAGCACTCAATAAATATTAGTTAAAAGACTAATGACAGACTGTATTTCTGTCCCTGCCAGCTGCCTTCCTCCCATTTCCTGGGGAGGCCTGGCTGGTGCCTCAGCAGGTTACAAGCAGCAGAAACTGAGCCACGGTGGGGGCTGCCCAAAGCTGCCTGGACACCAGGGGTCATCTCCCTTTTTTTCTCCATTTTCTCATCTGGGAAACAGAGTTATCAAATTCATCTGTAACTGGCTGGGCACGATGGCGCATGCCTGTAATCCTAGCCCTCTGGGAAGCCGAGGCGGGAGGATTGCTTGGGATATGAGACCAGGAGTTCGAGACCAGCTGGAGTAACAGCAAGCCCCCCTCAGCTACTAAAGATAGAAAAAATTAGCGGGGGTGTGTGGCAGGCACATAGTCCCATACTTCTCTGGGTGTTTGTTCCCTCTACTTTATTCTCTTCTTTGCATATTCGCCTGACTGGGTTTTGTCTTCAAGCTCTAAGATTCTTCTCCTTGGTTTAGACGGTTGCTAAAGCTTTTGGCTACATTTTGAAATTCTCTAACTGATGCTTTCATTTCTTTAAGTTCTGTTCTAGCCTATCTTATGTTGTCTAGCTCTTCAGTGACTTTTTCATTGATTTCCTAAAACATTTTTTGGCTGCTTTTTGTAGCTTTTCAACTTTCTCTTCAATTCTATTCATCTGATTTGCCATCTGCTGAATACCATTTCTGGAATTCCAGGTCAATAACAATTCCTTGGGTCAGGGTCCCTTGGGAGTGTCAAACCTGTTTGTTTTTATGTCATTAGAGTTCCTTTGCTGGTTTCTTCTCATCTGAATCTTCTTCTCTTGGGGCTGATAGGTTTGCAGTGCACCTGCCCTCCTTTGCTGGGAACCTCTTCTTAGCGAGAAGGAGATGGTCAGCGTTTTTGTGTCCTACTCTGGAAGACTGACCCTGTAGGGGATGAGTGGGCACGCGAAGAGCCTGGAATGCAGCTGTGCTTGTCACAGTTCGACCCAGGGCTGGATTATCTTCATGCAGAGTGGTGGGTTGTTGCCCAGGCTGACGCTGGAAGCTTGGGTTGAGGTCTGGCTGAGATTCTCTCTCCATGGAAGCTGGTGTTGTGGGGAGACTGCTCTATCCCAGTCTCCCCACAGTGGTGCCAGTGGCAGGTGGATGAGGCTATTTAGGCCATTGTTACGGGTTTCTGGGCTAAGGGTGTTCACTCCAATTGGGCCCAGGTGCAATGGTCACTGGCTCTGGCAGGTCCCTGGCAGAGCATTGAACCTTGGGGTGGTTCCTGCCAGGCAGCCAGTGGGAGCCTTTGGGTTGGGGCTTCAGGGTTCCACAACAGTCGGGGGCCTCAGCAGTAGGTTCGGGGGACTGGTGGCAATGCTGGAGCCTTGGGCGCAGAGTTGTGGGCCCAAGAACAGCAGAAGCCGTTGGGCCAGGACCACAGGCTGGAGGCAGGCAGGAGCTGTGTGGAGCCCTGCGGGGCTGGGCAGCAGCGTGTGGGTCCTGGGGTGGGGCTCCATGGCCAAGGCCACCAGGTAGCCAAGGCTGTCCCTCACCCAGTTCTTGCAGAGGCAGTCACTGCAAGGCTTCTCGGGAGAATCTGTGGTACACATTCTGTTCAAATCTCCTTGTTGTGGGAAGAAGCGCATAGCTCCCAGTCATAGGGCATAGCATCAGCTTTGCTGGCTCCTTCCCCAGCCCAACAAGGATGACACAGAGGCAGCTGCAGCAAAGCTGAGCCCCACACAGACCCGGTGTTAGGGACCTGAGGATGGGCCCTGCACAGACCCGGTGTTAGGTGCAGTAACCTGGAGTGGAAGCCATCAGGTTTCTGCAGTCTGGTGCAGTGTCACACAGACTCCAGCCAGCTCCCTGTTCATTCCAGAGGTCTGTGGTAGCACTGACCTCTCCCACCCCCACCCCCGTGGGCTCTCTCCTCCTATCCTTCCCCACATGTGGATGCCTCCTCTGGGTACTGTATATACTCGAGTATAAGCCAACCCGAGTATAAGCTGACCCCCTTAATTTTACCCTAAAAACTGGGAAAACTTAGTGCCTCGAGTATAAGCCGAGGTGGAAAATGCAGCAGCCACTGGTAAATTTCAAAAATAAAAATATATACCCAAAACAATTACAATAA
>CAUYPK010001582.1:0-16893 GCA_963574355.1 Loris lydekkerianus
AAATTTTTTTAATCTTTTTTTTTTTTTTATTTTTATTTCGTTATTTATTTTTTTTTTTTTTTTTTTTTTTTTTTTTTTGAGACAGAGCCTCAAGTTGTCACCCTGGGTAGAGTGCCTTGGCATCACAGCTCACAGCAACCTCCAACTCCTGGGCTTAAGCAATTCTCTTGCCTCAGCTTCCCAAATAGCTGGGACCTAGGTGCCCGCCACCATGCCCAACTGTTTCTGTTTTTGTTTGTTTGTTTTTTTGGTTGTAGTTGTCATTGTTGTTTGGCAGGCCCCAGGCTAGATTCAAAACCACCAGCTCTGGTGTATGTGGCTGGCGCCTTAGCCACTTGAGCTACAGGTGCTGAGCCATTTTTTCTATTTCTGTTAATACTAATAGTAGCCTGTTCAATATGATAATTTTATTCAGTAACTGACAAATAATTAGACATAAAAACAAATGTCTCTTAATCTAAACTTTTTCCTACTCTAGAAAAAGTATTCTTTTTAAAATAAGGGCCACATGCGGTGGCTCATGCCTGTAATCCCAGCACTCTGGAAGGCCAAAGCAGTGGATTGCCTGAGCGCACAGGTTCAAGACCAGCCTGAGCCAGAGAGACACACCATCTCTAAAAATAGCCGGACATTGTGGCAGGCGCCTGTAGTCCTAGCTACTTGGGAGCCTGAGGCAAGAGAATCACTTGAGCCCAAGAATTTGAGGTTGCTGTGAGCTATCATGCCACAGCACATACCATGGGCAACAAAGTAAGACTCTGCCTCAATAAATAAATAAGTAAATAGAATATTTTAAAAATCTTTTTCTTTCCTTCTCTAAAAGTGATCTCTGATAATAACCAATTATTATATTCTCTCATATTCCTTTCTTAAATAATGTGGATATGTGCATTAAGTTAATGGGCATAAGCTAGAAAGAATAATTTTTAAATTGTGAAGTTATTTCTGATAATATTAATCTAATTTCATTTGTGAAGGAGGTGTGTGTTTGGTAAGAAGTTACTCTATTGAGAAAATTATAAAAAAAGCAAATCAATTTTTGGGGGGGTGGGGTGGGGCTGGGTTTGAACCTGCCACCTCTGGTATATGGTGCCTGCCCTACTCTGTTAAGCCACAGGCGCCACCCCAGCAAATCAATTTTTAAAAAGGTTTTAAATATTGTTAGTGATTTCAGTAGGTTGATGTGTATATAACAGATTGTTTTCTACTTTTCACATAGCATTAAAACTTCCTTTTGGCAAAACAACAGTGATGCATTTGGTGGCCAGAGAGACATTGCCAGAGCCAAACTCTCAAGGTAAGCTGTGCCTGGAGAGGTATCTCACCTGAGGCACAAAGACAGCTATTCAGAAATGGTTGGGTTTTCTTGGACATTCAGAGGGAGTGGAAGTTTACATAATTTATGGATAGATGTTGTCAAGCAATTAAGCAGACATTTTTGATTCATGCTAAAATTCGAAGAACATTTATTATAGCCATTTAATTTTAACAAATGTAAATATTAACAACACCCAAAACTGTTTCTTACTATAGTCCCTCCCTCGCATTTTGGCATTTTTATAAATAAGGCTTTTCTTCATTTTCCCTAGGTCAAAGGAATCGTGAAAAGACTGGAGAGAGTAATTGTTGTGTAATCCTGTAATTGCTGTCTGCTGAGAGTGACGTGATATATAGTTTTTGTGTTTCATGCTGCTGGGACAGAAGAGACCCAACATTGCTCAGAAACCTTTAAGAACAGTCTGCCTGTAAATCCATGGAACTGAAGTATCACACGAACACTGTCATTTTTTCTCATGAAAGTAAAAAGAACCAAGAACATTTTTCACTATTAGTTTTTATTTCTTGTGTTCTCTCCTATGTTGAGCAGTTTTAAAACATACTGGTTTTTGAATGCAGTCAATTTCCAGGGGAAAAGTTAACAAGCTTTCATAACAGAAATCGTTTTGCTGCCACAAAAATCTTCATCACCAGAACTAACAAATCAAGTGTTCCAAATACAATTTGCACTAAAAAAGATTGGCATTGTATTCCTCATCAGCAGAATTTATAACAGTTTATGGTACCTAGAAATACATATATAATTACATACTAGAAAACACTCAGCATTTAATAAAGTTAATTACTGGGCCAACTTGAGAGGAAAGAAAAATGGAAAAGCAACTAAAATGTTGGGTGAATTCTACCAAAGTCAGCCATGGTGGCTGCACTGGCACAGAATACTAAACTGAGTGTGAGTATTTTCACTGCAACACATGAAAAAACATAACAAAATGTGCCTGTTGTTTAAAGCACTCAGTAGAGGGCTGATGAAACTATTTTTCCTTTAAGACATGCACTCTTGAGTCCTACAGTAACTGAGTGCTTGGTCACACAGCACAAGAAGGGGTGAGAGTGCATCTCCTAGCCTTAATGTGGGAGGGGAATTCCAGTTGCGCATAGGCTTTCATTGTGCAGAAATATTAGAAAACCTCATTGACTGATAAATAAATTTTGTGTACTTGAATATCAGCAAAGTGAAATTTTTCATAATTATTGCTCATCTGTAGCCATGTCCAGTGTCATGCTTACTCCTACGAGAGGATGAATTCTTAAAGTTAAAAAAAATCTTCATAGTACTAATTTTGTTTCTTTATGTAGCTTGCATTTGCTATTAGTGCTTGCAATTATATTAAAATCAAAAGCTGATTTTCACAGCATACATGATTAAGGATGCCATTCTTTTATTTCATACCAATTTAAAGATTGATATGCTAAAAACAGTTTGCACAGCACTAAAGCATGAGCTAGTTTCATCTAAATCTGTAAAAATATGAAAGATTCTATATTTTTTCACTGGGAAGAAAGTCTTCCTGGATGAAATTACAAATACATGTAGAATATATTTAATAAAAGACTTATAAAATACCTAACTATAGATCTTAAATATAGATTGGCGCGTAGTATATAGAACAATATTCCATATAAATAACTTTAGCCTTTATAAAAATGAAGTTGCAGGCTGACATTATGTTCTCTACTTACTAAATATTCACCACCCCTTCAAACATTTAAGTGTAAATGGTTTCAAAAGTCAGCGTTGTTTAAATGTAATCAAGTTATTTTGTTCATTGTTAATGCTTTGATGAAAAGGCTTTATATGCAGTAGATCTACAAAAATATTGTTCATACTGATCACAAATTTGTATAGAGCAGAGTTTTAAAATGAATGTAAATAGCACTAAACATTTTCTTTCTGCAACCTGTACTTATAGATTCTTTCTGTAAACTAAATTAAAAAAATTGTGTTTTGTTAGTAATGTTAAAGGTCTTGATTAGGTTAATGATTGAGCACTGTCCCATCCATTTTAAAATTATTGTCTACTTTTATTTCTGAAGCTTTTAAAATTCATTAAATTAATATTCTGTTGTTGGTTTGGGGAGTATTCCCAATGTATCTTTGATATTTAACCTGGTTAATTTGTACACAGTCTCGAATGAATAAAATTATGTAGTCTTTGTTATCACTAAAATGTTATATTTGAGAGATGTTAAGTATTTATATGCTTCGTTGACTAGCTAAAACCTGAGCTCTGTTAGTGTTGACTAAAGAAGAATCTGGTAGTTACCTAATTGGTCAATTAAACAATTTGTGACTCTATTCTTTTGTAAAAGAAACTGCTGGTAATCATTTAATACCTATTTTAATTCTGATTACTCTTCTGATTTTCTGAAGTTAAAGACTATCAGTTAATTCAGATTGAGTTTTTATGATGGTTAAAAATAATTTTATATTGGTTTTCAATTTATTTTTCTGTGTATTCTCACATATATTTCCCTTTCACAAGAAATGTAAATCAGGTAAACTCAATTTAGAGTTTGCTTAGTGGAATTGACTGGTTTGTTAGTAGAGAAAGAAGTAAGACCCTTCATACTTAATGTCATAATTGTACAAAGTAAAAAAAGAATAAAAGTAGAAGTAAAATTATATACTGAAAACACCAAAAATTTAGATGCCTTAATAGTGTATTCATGAAAATACTCAACTATCCCTTTAAAAATAATCCCTTGGACTGCCTGATGCTTAAAATACAATTCATCATGTCCAAGGCTACTTTTGAAGATTCCTCTGCCAAAAATACCAGCTCACTTACCTAAAAGTGAGAGCTACATAGATCCAGTAATGTAAATAAAGCCTGAATTATGAGCCTATACCTGGCCCAGCGCTTGGTGTCTAACTCATCTCTTTTACCTAAAGTCCTGGACTTTGTTAAGTGTTCTGGACAAGGCAGAGCTTTTCTTCTTTATTAAAGCCTCAGCATGTCTCTCCCTCATTTGAACTATTTGCTTTCTCTTCAAGATAAGTTGTATCGTACCATGAAAAATACAGAATCTAACATTATCATTCATGTTAAATGAGATTTTCTCATGACATTTATCCTTTTAGTTTTATGAAGTCATCTTGAGCAATGTTACAATAATTTCTGTTAGCTGATTGTGGTAAACAATGTTTAATGTGAAAAGAAATTAAAACTTTTCTTCATCTGTTATATTTTTCTTCTTTTAAATAACTTCCTTTCATACTTTTGATGTCTTATTCTTTATCTTTCTACTATTTTTCTCTTTTTCACTTTCTTCAATTATTTCATTATATTCTTTAGTAAGATTCAACATTGTGCCAGCCTTTATTCTGCAAGTATATTCTACCAAAATCAAAGAGAAGTGATTGATTAAACTTTAGTATGCTTTCCTGCCATCTGTATTGGTAACTGGCACAGGCATTCCAATTTTTTTCCATTCTTACTTTGCAATACAGTCATGTCTTAGCAAACAGAGTGTGGGTAGGAGAAGGGCTTGTGATAACCTACAACTACAGTTGAAACAAGACTGCAGGCTGCTAGCCTGTGTCTAGGCACAGTTTCTGTGGCCAAAGCTCATGGTAAATACGAGTAGCGGGTGACTGGCCGTGACAACCTGCCTGGCCTGTCCCCAGCCACGTGCTTTCTTACACACAAAGCAAGGGAGGAGGTTGGCTGGTAAAAGACTATATGGGCAGATTTAAGTGAGAAACAACTACTTCTTAAATATCCAAATTTGAACTACGCGCAAGAAACCAGTTTCATTTATTATTTCGTGGTCCTTCGTAGTGATGTCAAATGTCTGTGTTGTTTTTAATATTACGTCTCTTTTTTGAAATCACGACTTTCAAGAAATGTAGAGTAGACAAGTAAACGTGGCAAAAAGGAATGTCATTCTCTTTTAAGGATTCAACCATTAAAAAAAGTTGGGAGGCGTGCCCATAGTTCAGTGGTTAGGGTGCTGGTCACACACACCGAGGCAGGAGGGTTCAAACCCGGCCTGGGCCTGCTAAACAACAATGACAACTGCAACAACAACCAAAAAAAAAAAGCCAGGCATTGTGGTGAGTGCCTGTAGTCCCAGGTACTTGGGAGGATTAAGCAAGAGAATCGCTTAAGCCCAAGAGTTTGAGGTTGCTGTGAGTTGTGATTGCATGGCACTTCACCAAGGGCAACATAGTGAGACTGTCACACACACACACACACAAAAAGAGTAAATGCACACATCTAAAATGGCTCTGGAAGTGATTTTTTAGTCTTAGAGGGTCTAACTGGTTTTAGAATGTAGTTATTACCCATTCAAACATTATTTAGTATCTGACTTTTATTTACTACAAATACTCCTTGACATTTGTTTGATGTCAGGGCAGTCTGCAATATAGTAAGAGAAATTTTGATGTTGTTTAATAACAAGGAGGCAACAGAATCCAGGGAGGAATGGTGAATGGCCACAAGCAGAGCTGGACTCTGTTCCTTGTGGATATTACATAGAGCAGCGGTTCTCAACCTGTGGGTCGTGACCCCTTCGTAACAATGAAAATACAGCCCAGCATTAGGAAGGTTGAGAACCACTGACATAGAGGAACACGATCTGGGCAGGTCAGTTTAGAGAAGACAGCAGCTTTCCCCTGCATGCTGGACTCCCCTCACACTCCCGTAGCACGTGGTTTTCCTGAAGCCATCCCTTAACCCAATTCCAGTAACTGGTGGGCCATCTCACCTTGTGTTTCTCAGAAGCATCTTTTTTAATCTGATAACTTTTAACACATCTCCATTTTGACCGATAGTGTTTTCAGTCTTCAGATTTCAGCATACCACAAGAGAATAGCTGGCCTTTGAAGTCAAGCCCAACTTTGCTCTGGGTGACTTTGAACAAGTTACTTAATATTTGAGCTTAAGTTTTTTTTTTTTTCATATGTAAAATAAAAATATCAGGTTTGGAGCGTTGATGTAAGGATTATTTTTAAATAAATACTTAGAATGCTATTTTGCCCAGGAACTTGTATGACCAACTGGCAAACATGCCAAATGGTTTTATATTGGAAATAAAGTACTAGGCATTGACCTATACTCTAAACTTCATGAAAGTAGCCTGCATAAAGGCCAGAGAAAATATGTGGATGATTCTATGTTCAAAGACAACTAAAAGCGAGCTAACAGGAAGTGAGGGAATCTGAAAAATAAGCTTTGGAATAAAAGAAAAATAGAGAACCCAGTAATTCACCAATGGGACGTGGCCTCAGATGTATACAGTGTACTGGGTTATAGAGCTTGAACGAAACCAGAAGAGGAACGTTAACACAGGAACATAAATACAGCACAATTTGAGATGGGATTTGTTACTAAGATAAAAAATAATTTTTCAGAGGAAACGCAGGTGGGAGCCAGCACTGTTAAGAAGACACATAGGATCTTGTTAGAACTAAGAGGGGAGTGATCTGCATGATGATGGACAAAGACCAAAATGTGATGGTGGGATTATGCTGTACATTTCCTCAGATTAAAGCTATCGATTTTTTTTCCTGAATCTGGAGCAAGAAAACGTTGACGGCAGATACTACACTGAGGCACTAGTGTGAGCGTGCAGGACCTTGCTGGGTGACTTATTTGCTAACATCTGATTAACTCTTGACTTGCTGGGTTAACAGAAGTAACAAAACTGCCTCCCTGGGATTCATTTTGACCCAGAGGGAAAGAATGATTCTAGTAGAAATGTTAGGAGCCAATAGACAAAACAGATGTGCCCTTAGATTTGTGCAATAATAAAAGGAATTAAGGTAGACACTTTATTTCTCCAGCACTCTTCCCCACCGCCACGTTTTTCTTGGCGGCTAACTGACTTGGAAGGATGGGACTGTTCTCTCTTCCCGCTGGGAAATGCAACCTTATCGCAGCCCTAGGGGTGAAGCCAGTTCCCTATGGTGTGATTGGTTTAGGGGTGGCCTTGGGACCTGATCCTGGCAATTAGACTTGAGGGAACTCTACCTGGGTATTTCTAGGGAAAGTTTGTTCATTTCCCAAGGAGTCTATGCAAGAGACACTTTGCCTCTGGACATTGTTTTATCTGAATGTGGTATTGAAACTGTGATAGCCACCTTGAGCCCCAAAGGGGAGGTCACCTGAGGCCAAAGCCAGCATATTTGCCCCCAGGAGCTGCTGATTTTGCCCTGTGGGTTTCTTGGCAGGTAATCTACTTATTGGAGTTTTTTTTTCTCTTTCCAGTCAAAAGCACGATATACATAGAAGTGCTAGGCTTCAACATCCACTCAAAACTATGAAATTAGAGAAAATATGAAAGTGATACTGTGTATTCAGAACTCTAAAAAACACGCCTCTGTCAGTATAGTCCTAAATTATCTTGATGATAAAGAGAAAAGACATCTAAAGAGACCATTGTGGCTATAAGTCAGTTTTTAATCTCATAATTTTAAAAGCAGAAAATGGGAGTCTGGGTATTAAATCAAAGATGAATATATATACTTTTTTTTTTTTTTTTTTTTTTTTTTTTTAGACAGAGTCTCACTTTATCACACTGGGTAGAGTGCTGTGGCATCACAGCTCACAGCAACCTCCAACTCCTGGGCCTAAGCTATTCTCTTGCCTCAGCCTCCCAAGTAGCTGGGACCACAGGTGCCTGCCACAACGCCCAGCTATTTTTTTTGCAGTTTGGCTGGGTCTGGATCGAACCCACCACACTCGGTGTATGGGGCCGGCACCCTACCCACTGAGCCACAGGTGCCGCCCAAGGATGAATATATTAACAAGTCAAACACCTCTGAAAATGTTGGAAAGGTCTGGGATGAGAAAATAATAAAAAGTAAATGTTTGCTGTAGTCAAGAAGAAAGCAGGATTACACCACTGGTTGTCAACCCTGGTTGTACATTAGAATCCCTTGGGGAGTTTGACTTTTTAAATATTTTTCTTTCTAATATTGATGCCCGGGCCTCACACCAGCTGAATTAAATCTGAACATTCTTGGCCTGGAGTAGATGGCTTCATTTTTGCAGATGACCAAAAGCAGAACCACTCAAGTACCCAGAATACAAGGGAATACAGTGGAAAGATAGGAATAAAAATAGTTAAAATGGAATTGGAAACCAGGTGAGATACAGACAGAAAGAGGTGCCCAGCTACTTTGGATTCAAGTTGCCAGACCCAGTTGAGTTATAGCTGAGAATTCTAAAGCAACTCATGCACTCTGAGTAACACTGTCCCTGTGTCCACCCCCAGGGTCATTGTCAGAGTAGGGGAGACCCCAAGGTTCCTCACACAACCTCACCACTATGATCCGCTCTGGGAACACAAGAAACCTCAGACAACCAGGTCACCTCTCAGTGTCCTCACTGGAATCTGCATGTGGCCCTGGCACTGCTATTTTTCTGCTCCCATTTTCTGTCATATTCCCTCTGGGTTCTGGAACTTGAGCTCCTCCAGAAACCCCCCATACTGCCTCAACTTTGAAATTTCCTTTCAGGCCAGGCATGGTGGCTCATGCCTGCAATCCCAGCACTCTGGGAGGCCGAGGTGGGTGGATTGCCTGAGCTCATGAGTTTGAGACCAGCCCAAGCAAGAGCAAGACCCCGTCTCTAAAAATAGCCGGGTGTTGTTGTGGGTGCCTGTAGTCCCAGCTGCTCAGAAGGAGTACCAGAGGATCACTTAAGCCCAAGAGTTGGAGGTTGCCGTGAGCTATGACTCCACAGCACCCTACGAGGGTGACAAAGTGAGACTCTGTCTCAAAAAAAAAAAAAAAAAGAAAAAGAAAAAAAGGAAAGAAAGAAATTTCCTCTCACTTCCTTGTCCTGATTCCTAACCCTCTCTCTCTCTTGAGGGTAACCTCTCCTGCAGTCTTGGGAGTATTATATATTTTTTAAACTATTTTTTATTTTATTTTATTGGAGACAATCTCTATCACCCTTGGTAGAGTGCTGTGGCATCACAGCTCACAGCAACCTCAAACTCTTGGGCTTAAGAGATCCTCTTGCCTCAGCTTCCGAAGTAGCTTAGACTACAGGTGCCTGGCACAGCGCCCAGCTATTTTTAGAGACAGGGTATCACTCTTGCTCAGGCTAGTCTTGAACTCCTGAGTTGAAGTCATCCACCCACCTCGGCCTCCCAGAGTGCTTAGATTACAGGTGTGAGCCAATGCTCCTGGCCCCTAAAACTATCATTTAATGAGTGCTTGCTCAGTGACAAGCATTGTTCTATGGTTATGACATTGGCTCATTCTATTATAAAGCAGGCACAGAGAAACACTGTTATTTTTTGTACATAGAAGTTTCACTTTTTGTTCCTTTTGTAAAACTCATTTCATGCCAAAGAAGATTCATTTTCCTAGGCAAAAACTAGTCTTAAAAACATGATTTACTGGTTCTTTTTTTCTGCTTTTAACATTGACATTTTTCCATTGTAAGACATCTCATAATTATAGAAAACTATGAGGGAAAAAAATGAATCTCACTATCTAAAATTAACTTTTGATTTCTTAGTGAATTACTGCTATTCATCTTTGTTAATATGATTACATATCACAGGCATACCTCCAGAATATTATCTTCTTTGAAAACACATGTGTTTACAGATATATTATATTTCATTTTATGGGCATACCATTTTCATTTAATGCTTAACATTAAAACCACAATGGAATAGCACTAATTTCTGCCAAAATGGCTACAATGAAAATGATCGACAATATCAAGTGTAGTAGGGACTTGGAGCAACTGAAATGCTCATATTTAAATGCTCATTGTAAATTGAACAATCATTTTCAAAACTTTTTGCAGTACCTACCAAAGCTAAAGATATGTATACCCTCTGATCCAGCAATTATATACTGAATAAATAAATAGCAGAAAACGATGTGTGTCTGTAAGAGAAATGCACAAGAGTCTGTATAGCCACTTTATTCAACCCAATGTTCAAGAATGCAGCCCTGCTAGAAACAACCCAATGTCAAGAATGCAGCCCTGCTAAAGTCTTCTGAGTGGACTTTTAAATTATGGTACATTCATACGATGAAATTTCACAAAGCAATGTAAAACCCACCACCCCTACATACATAGAACAACAATGTCAAGGGGAGAAGCCAAGCATAAAGGAATACATACTACTGTAGGAGCTCATTTACACAAGGTTCAAAAACAGGCCAAATTAGTCCTTGATGATACAAGTTAGAACAATGGGGGCCCTTTGGGGGAGGCTATTAACTAGGAGAGAGAATGAGGGAGCATTATGGGGTGCTGAAAATGATCTGTAAGATATGTATACTTTATTGTATGTAATTTCTGGATATAAGTTAAACTTCAAAAAAAAAAAAAAAAAAAAAAAGATTACTCAGAAATAAAAACAAAGCAGGAGGAATCACGCTACCAGACCTCAGACTATACCATAAATCGATAGTGATCAAAACAGCATGGTGCTGGCACAAAAAACAGAGAGGTAGATGTTTGGAACAGAATAGAGAACCAAGAGATGAATTTAGCTACTTACCATTATTTGATCTTTGACAAGTCAATTAAAAATATTAGGTGGGGAAAAAATTGCCTATTTAACAAATGGTGCTGGGTGAACTGGCTGGCAACCTGCAGAAGACTGAAATTGGAGCCGTACCTTTCACCATTAACTAAGATAGACTATCACTGGATAAAAGATTTGAACTTAAGACATAAAGTTATACAATTACTAGCAGAGAGGCACTTCCACTAATGGGCTATGCCTATGTGCCTATACCTCCTTGATGACGCCTCTGTGCTGACTCCAGCGTGTCCCAGCCAAACCTAGCTGAGGGAGTCCAGAATTATAGACAGTTGGGTGCAGCTGATGAAGGCTCTCCTGTCCCAGCCCCTCTGGCCCAAGGCACCGGTGGAGGAACCCAATTCCCTTTCCCAAGACGTTTGACAGCGATACCAACCAGTTCCCCGAGTTCATCGTGCAGATGAGCTCCTACATGTTTAGAGCATCCAGGGATGCTCTAAAGGACACAGACATGGCAGGGCCAGGCCAGCCATGAAGTTTTGGGGCAAGATCATAGATGCCGCCTGTCTGAACCACTTCACATGGTCCTTCCATGCTGACTATGCCTAACCTTGGTGTTCAACTCTATGCTGCGCTACCAAATAGTCAAGAGAGTTTGTGTTGGATGAATAAATGGCTGAAAGGTGCCTGACTCTTTACTGGAGCATGGATGAAGTCAGTAATATGATACAAAACTTGCCAAAACCTGCACCCTCTGCATCAGCTCTGACAAGCTGAACTTCATCCTTTCAGACAAGCTGACCAGTGGAGGGGTGAGCATGTGGTGTGAGCTGGAATAGGAGAATTTCTTCAGTGAATTTCAAATGGAGGGCGTCTCCGCAGAAAACAATGAGATTTATTTAGAGATAACATCAGAAAACTTATCTTGAGCCTTAAAAACTGCCCAGAATGCCAGAACCTTGAAAATCAAGCTAATAAACACTTTCCCTGTCTGACAGTGTCTGTAGAGCTGTTATCTGTGTTTAGCAGTAGCTGCATTGTGACACATGACATTCCCATAAAAGTTATTCCTAGAAAATTGTGTAAGGACTTAAAAGAACCTGTGGTCCCACACCCTGATGTTAGTATTTATTTACCTGTCTTAAAGACTATGAGGAGTGTTATCGAAAAAATGAAAGACATCAGCAATCACCTTGTTAATGAAGCAAACCTAAATAGAGAATTGAACTTGAAAATAGAAGCTGAATTAGTGTGTGTCACAACTTATCTTAAAGATCTTGGAAATCCTCCATTAGCCCCTGAAAATACCTCACAAGACAGAAACCCAGAATAAATGTCTAAAGTACATTTAGATATTAAGAAGCTCCTACAATTTCTTGTTGGACAGCAAGTAAACCCAATGAAGGCTTTATGCAATATTGTGAGGAACAAGATGGTACATTTTGATCTGCTTCATGAAGATGTCTCCCTTCAGTATTTCATCCCAGCACTGTCCTAGCACCCCCTTGCCAATTTGGGGCACACAGAGACTGTCTGGATGGGGAGAGACCATGGGTCATATGTTCTGTGTCATTTGTCTGTGTCCTCACAGTGCCACAAATGCACACACTGTGCTTGTTTCTTCCTCTATAATATTTTAAGTAA
This sequence comes from Loris lydekkerianus, assembly GCA_963574355.1. Taxonomy (NCBI): domain Eukaryota; kingdom Metazoa; phylum Chordata; class Mammalia; order Primates; family Lorisidae; genus Loris; species Loris lydekkerianus. The sequence continues at coordinate 12,454 of CAUYPK010001582.1, forward strand.
AAATTGAATTAATGAAGAACTATTAGATAGACATAATAAAAATATATATATATATATTATATTTTTAAAAGTTTTCTCCCTCATCAGTTGTTGGTCAAAGTTACATGGTGATAAATGAGTTTCAGGTAAGGTTATTAGAAAACTATCTGTCCTGATATTAAAGTGGGGTGCAGTAAAAAAAAAAAAAAAATACTAGCATAGAGTGTGGGGAAAACTCCAATTACTTGAAGTAATTGGCCTGGGAGAATATTTTATGAGGACTCCCCGGGCATTTGAAGCAACACCAAAAACATATTACTGGGATGTGATCAAACTAAAAGGCTTTTGCACAGCCAAGAACACAATAAGTAAAGCAGACAACCTTAAGAATGGGAGGTTTACAGGTTATGCTTATGACAAAGATCTGATAAACAGAATCTACAGAGAACTCAAACTAATCAATAAGAAAAGAATAAATAAACCCATTTCTATGGGGGCAAGAGACTGGAACAGAAACTTCTCTGATGAAGACAGGCACATGGTCTACAAACACATGAAAAAATGCTCATCATCCTTAATTGTCAGAGAAATGCAATTCAAAACCTCATTGAGATATCATCTAACTTCAGTAAGATTAGCCCACATCACAAAATTCCCAAACTAAAGATGTTGGCATGGATGCAGGGAGAACAGAACACTTCTACACTGCTGGTGGAAATGCAAGCTAATATGACCTTTTTGGAAAGAAGTTTGAAGAACAGGTGGAGCCTGTGGCTCAGTGTGCAGGGCACTGGCCTCATATACTGAGCGTGGTGGGTTCAAACCCAGTCCTGGTCATACTGCACTCTGCCAAGGATTACAAAGTGAGACTCTGTCTCTAAAAAAAGAAGGAGAAGGAGAAGAAGAAGAAATTTGGAGAACACTTAAGGAACTACAAGTAGACCTACCATTTGATACTGAAATTCCTCTACTAGGTATATACCCATATGATCAAAAATTATTTTACAACAAAGACATTTGCACCAGAATGTTTATTGCACCCCAATTCATAATAGCCAAGACATGGAAACAGCCTAAGTGCCCATCGACCCATGAATGGATTAACAAATTGTGGTATGTGTACACCACTGTATGGGTCCTGAGCAAAGCTCCAGGGGAAAAGTAAAATGGTATAAAATAATCATGGGACAGAATCAGCTGAAAAACTCTGGTAATATGGATAACCAGAATAGATACCACCCCCCCCAAGAAAGAAATGGCAGATGTAACTGAAGATCCCATTCATGAACAGGTGGCCGAGATGTCAGAAATCAAATTCAGAATTTGGATTGCAAACAAGATTAATAGAATAGAGGAAAATTGGAATTAGAAATTCGAAGAGCAATTCAAAAGTCAGAATTAGAAATTCAAGGAGAAATTCAAAAGTTGTCTAGAGAATTTAATGAATTTAAAGACAAAACCACCAAAGATTTTGATGCACTGAAGCAAGAATTTGCAGCCCTCAAAGAGCTGAAAAATACAGTAGAATCCCTCAGTAACAGAGGGGAGCAAGCAGAAGAAAGCATCTCTGACACTGAAGACAAAGCTTTTGAATGCTCCCAAACTCTCAAAGAGGAAGAGAAATGGAGAGCAAAAATGCATCATTTTCTCAGAGAGCTCCGGGATAATTTGAAGAAGGCTAATAACCGCCTCATTGGAATCCCTGAAAGTGATGAAGTGGCCTCGCAAGGCACAGAGGCCCTTCTCCATGAATTATGAAAGAGAATTTTCCAGACATGCCAAGAGATTCTGAAAGTTGGATAGCAGACAGTTTCAGAACCCCAGCACGACTCAATCCGAATAAGACATCCCCAAGGCATATCATAACTAACTTCACTAATGTTAATATGAAGAAGAAAATTCTTAAAGCAGCCAGATTTAAGAAATACATTACCTACAAAGGGAAGAATATTAGAATGACTGCAGATCTTTCTGCTGAAACTTTTTAAGCCAGAAGAGGGTGGTCATCAACTTTTAATCTCCTAAAACAAAATCACTTTCAACCCTGGATCCTGTATCCAGCTAAACTGAGTTTCATATATGCTGGAGAAATATACTTTAATGACATTCGTATGTTGAAGAAATTTGCCATAACCAAACCAGCTCTTCAGGATATTCTCAGACTTATACTCCATAATGACCAGCCCAATCCTCTACCACAAAAATAAACTCACTCATAAACTTCTGATCAAAGTCCAACTTCCACACTGGTGAAAGGATTAAAAATGTCCACTGGACTTTTGGAAAACTCGATACCCAAAATTCTACCACACTTTTCAATATTCTCCATTATTGTGAATGGCTTAAACTGTCCTCTAAAGAGGCACAGGTTAGCTGACTGGATACAAAAACTCAGGCCAGATATTTGCTGCATACAAGAGTCACATCTTACCTTAAAAGATAAATATAGACTCAGTGTGAAAGGACGATCGTCCATATTTCAGCCATAATGGTAATCAGAAAAAAGCAGGCATTGCAATTCTATTTGCAGACACAATAGTCTTTAAATCAACAAAACTAAAGAAGGATAAGAATAGTCACTTCATATCTGTTAAGGGTAATACTCAATATGATGAAAATTCAATTATTAATATTTATGCACCCAACCAGAATGCGCCTCAATGTATAAGAGAAACTCTAACAGACATGAGCAACTTGATTTCCTCCAGCTCTGTTATAGTTGGAGATTTCAACACTCCTTTGGCAGTGTTGGATAGATCCTCCGATAAGAAGCTGAGCAAAGAAATTTTAGATTTAAACTTAACCATCCAACATTTGGATTTAGCAGACATCTACAGAACATTTCATCCCCCAAAACTGAATACATATACTTCTCATCAGCCCATGGAACATACTTCAATATTGATCACAACTTATGTCACAAGTCTAACCTCAGTAAATTTAAAGGAATAGAAATTATTCCTTGGACCCTCTCGGACCACCATGGAATAAAAGTTGAACTCAGTAACAACAGGAATCCGCATACTCATACAAAAACATGGAAGTTAAATAACCTTATCCTGAATGATAGCTGGGTCATAGATGAGGTCAAGAAGAAAATCGCCAAATTTTTGGAACAAAACAACAACGAAGCCACAAATTATTAGAACCTCTGGGATAACACAAAGTCATTCCTCAGAGGGAAATTTATAGCACTGCAAGCCTTCCTCAAGAGAACAGAAAGAAATAGTGCTCTTCTCATTTCCTCTAAGACAGTGGGAGCTCAATGACTTCCCTTTCTAAATTTTTAGTAGTTGACTACTAACTTGGTTAGCATCAGAGATCACACTTTTCTTTTCCTTTTCCTTTTTCTTTTTTCCTCCTGCAATACTAAGCCCAAATGCTGAATTAATAATTAATGATCTTGTTATTGGTAATGGTTTCATACTTTAGTGGGACTGAAACACATAGACTAAACAGAATTACTGCTAATTACAAGTCATAAATTAGCTCTTTGAAAGCCTGTTTTTCTTATCTCAAGGCACATGTTCTAATGCTTCTTTCCAAGTGACTGCTTCTTCCATGTTCAATGAAAAAGTACCCCAAATTAGTGTTGATTCCCTTGAAACCAGACAAGTAGAATACATTTATCGAAGAATTTACTTTACATGTATTTCAGTTTTATTCACATATATAGCTCATTCATTTGGTTAGCCTGAAACTTTAATGTGATCTTAAAGTAATTATAGCACAAAATCAAGTCTCAGATAATAAACAAGATGTCATTAAAAAAAAATAAGAGAGAGAGAGAATGGAAAAAGAGGAAGTTAACTACTTAATGGGACATCTCAAGCAACTGGAAAAGGAAAAACATTCCAATCCCAAACCCACTAGAAGAAAAGAAATAACCAAAATTAGAGCAGAATTAAATAAAATTGAAAACAAAAGAATTATACAACAGATCAATAAATCAAAAAGTTGGTTTTTTGAAAATGTCAATAAAATAGGTAAACCTTTGGCTAACCTAACCAGGAAAAAAAAGTGTAAAATCTGTAATTTCATCATTCAGAAACGACAAAGATGAAATAATAACACACTCCTCAGAAATTAAAAAATCTATAATGAATATTGCAAGAAACTTTATTCTCAGAAATATGAAAATCTGAAGGAAATTGGCCAATACTTGGAAGCATGTCACCTTCCAAGACTTAGGCAGAATCAAGTGGAAATGTTAAACAGGCCAATATCAAGTTCTGAAATAGCATCAACCACACAAAATCTCCCTAAAAAGAAAAGCCTGGGACCAGATGGCTTCATGTCAGAATTCTACCAAACATTTAAAGAAGAACTAGTACCTATATTAACTCAACCTGTTCCAAAATGTAGAAAAAGAAGGAATACTACCCAACATGTTCTATGAAGCAAACATCACCTGGATCCCCAAACCAGGAAAAGACCCAACAAGAAAAGAAAATTATAGAC